>ML664037.1:766162-808612 GCA_007570785.1 Antilocapra americana | reverse complement strand
ATGGGAGAAGGGCATTGAAGCATGTTAATTGTCATGTGTCTAATCAATCGCCAGCCCAGGATTGATGCTCGGGACTTGTGCAGCGAGATTTCCTGGGGTGGAGGGAGGAGGGAGGGGGGACCCGGAGGGGAAGCATATGTAAACCCATGGTGATATCATGACAATGTATGGCAAAAACAATAATAAAAAAAAAAAAGATAGAGCTAAACTTGAGGAGCCCAGCCCTTAGTTTCCTTCCTTTATTTTCCCTCAGATGTCAATGATGAACAGTTTGGCACTTGCTTTTAGGATGAGTTTCTTCATTGATGCCATCATGAAATCTTTTTGTGTTTTGTATATTCCCCTAATCTTGAGTGAGTTGTCTCACAGATGGATTGGTTTGATATGCTGCTAGCAATTAAGATAAATAAAATTCTATTAATTATGTATGTCTACTTCTGATTAACTCTTTGTTATTAAAAAATAACTGCTGGGTTTCCTGGGATTTAATAGGAATCTATGGCATTTGGGCTTGTTCTTTGAATTGAGGTCATTCATGCACATCTTGTTTCATTTATAAATTATTATCTTCTTTCAGGTAGAAATTGCGTTTGATTTATCTTTGTGTCCTCCGTAGTACTAGGCAGATATTAGATGTGCAGAAATAATTTACTGAATTGAATTTTTGCCAAATAGTCTATGGCCCACCATAGTATTATTCCATGTTTTTTGTTTTTTTTTAAAAGAGTCCTGTGGAAAATTACATGACAGTCCAGGGGATAGGATTTGGTGTTCTCACTGCCAGGGGCCCAAGTTTGATCTCTGGTTGAGAAACTAATATCCTGCAAGCTGAATGGCGTGGCCAAAGAGAGACAAGGTGTGGAGGTGTGGGTCCTATCTTTTGGAAATAAGTTGAGATTGGTAGGGAATTAAGAGGAAGGGAACTGAAAATGTTGAATTTGTAATGCTACCCTTGGAATCGTTTCTATGTCATCTTCTTTATTTTGCTTATACTGCAGTGCCATGTGTTTCATGATACAGATTTGGATCTTCCTCACCAAAGTGTTGGCTCTTTTTGATCTAATATATAGACTGTATGATTCAAAAAGTCCTATCCTTTTCTTTGTTGCTATGAGTTCATCATCATGGCCTCCTTTTGGGCTGTGACCTGAGAGTATAATATCTATTCAGTCCCCAGTGGTTAGTTTTGATATCACTCTTTTTGGCTGTTTGGGTGGACTCAGGGAGATGGTGATGGACAGGGAGGCCTGGCGTGCTGTGATTCATGGGGTTGCAAAGAGTTGGACACGACTGAGCGACTGAACTGAACTGAACAAATCTACTTTATGTATGAGGCTATAACAGGGCACAGAGTATTAAAGAGAAACAGTGTGACATATAAGTAACCTTGGCACTATTGACTTGAAATATTCTCTAAATACGGCTCCTTTCAGACCTATATCTTTCATTTCTTGGTTCTCTAACTAGTCTTCACTTCCTAGTTCTCTGTGGGCATACCCTACATCAAGTTAGAGACTTCCCTAAGCTTACCTTTCTGTTGAAGGAACTAGTAACTAGATTTTTTTTCTTGCTCCGTAATTCATTCAAAAATTTGGAAAAAAGAACATTTCAAGTCTAGTGATGTTGAGTCTCATAACATGAGCCAACATAAATATACAGTTATGGAATTCTTCTCTTGGGTTTAACCTCTTCCCTTTTATTTTCCTTCCATACAGAGGCCTATGCTCTTTTTATCTTTTGTCCTACTGGTTCTTGGAAGCCCTTCAATCCAATCAGTCTAGTTAACATACAACTCTACTTGTTGGTGTCTCTGAATAGTTCCATGCAAATCACAGAATTATGAGAAGGTCACATGTTGAACAGAAAGCCAGCCAAGAGGACCTAGACAATGGGGAGAACATTTTTTCCCAGCAGGTGAACTCAGATATGAAAATCTTTATTTATGCAACTAATAAAGCAAGGGATAATTTTTCATGTTACACAAGGATTCACCATGGGGTTCCTTTAAATAGCTGCTTCTCTTTGTGCATGTTTTAATGGTTTTCTACTGCCAAATAGTCAAATATAAGTTTCCAGAAAAGAGACAATTAGTATGACACATGGTAAATTTTTAATTTTTTTCCTGGAAAATAAATTTTAAAAAATTAGTATGTACTATATTATATATAGCATAGGGTGTATATATATGAAAATAAATTTATAAAAATTAGTATGCACTATATTATATATAGCTTAGTGTATGTATATATAGCATGATAATACAGTAATTCTAAGGAAGGGTAGAGTGTTGAACAAGATCAGTATCTCTCCCCATAAACTACCTGCAGCAGAATCTCCTATGGTACTTTTGAAATGTAAACTCTCTAGGGGCAGGCCTATGAATCTGTACTTTAACAAACTCCTCTAGGTGATTATAATTCACACTGATGTCCTGAGAGCCATTAGATTAACTCATTTCCTCCCTGAATCTTTCCTGCTTGTCTTTCCTTGGCTTTAAGGAAAAACTCATGACCTTAACTGTTTTATCAGTGAACAAAGATACTAACATTGAAACTGCAAAGAAAGGGATATAAGGAGCAAGGATGGTGGGGGTGGTGAATTTACATTAGTGTGTGTTCATGTATATAAAGAAACAAATATTAAAATATATAAAGAAAAATCTGGAGAATGTTCTCATATACAACCTTCTCATTTCTTTTGGATGTGACCTTGTGTGATAGGTGAGCAGACATTATGCAGTGGGTACTGCTCTTCCATGTTTTTGGTTTAAAAGAGCTTTTGAATAATGGTGTTCTCAAATAGTATTGTACTGAGTGACGCATTCTGTCCTTCATAGATTTTTACATTTTTTTCTTATTTGCTCTATTACTTTCTTTTTCTCACTCATGTCCATACAAAGTCAGTTCCCCTTTGAATGCTAGGTTTTATGCTAGTCATCATGTCAAGCTTGCAACAGAGAGATGGCCATGATAGTGAGGGAACTGAGTGAATCAAGAAACTAGCTGAAGTCCTAATGTAGGGTTAGCATATACATAGTGAAAGAAAATGTAAGTTATTCACTCATGTCTGACTCTTTGTGACCCCATGGATTATACAGTCTATGGAATTCTCTAGGCCAGAATACTGGAGTGGATAGCCATTCCCTTCTCCAGGGGCTCTTCCCAACCCAGAGATCGAACCCAGGTCTCCTGCATTGCAGGTGGATTCTTTACCATCTGAGCCATCAGGGAAGCTCAGCATATACATAGTACTCGTGGACTTTGTGGATGAGGGTAAGGGTGGGATGATATGGGAGAAGGGCATTGAAGCATGTTAATTGTCATGTGTCTAATCAATCGCCAGCCCAGGATTGATGCTCGGGACTGGTGCAGCGAGATTTCCCGGGGGGGAGGGAGGAGGGAGGGGGGTTCCGGAGGGGAAGCATATGTAAACCCATGGTGATATCATGACAATGTATGGCAAAAACAATAAAAAAAAAGAAAAAAAAAGAAAATAGATAATCAACACAAATTTACTGAGCACAATGAACTGTACTCAGTATATTCTAATAACCTATAAGGAAAAGGAATCTGAAAAAGAAAATATATATATCTTAATCACTTTGCTGTACACTTGAAACTAGCACAGTATTGTAATTGAGTATGAGTCATGTAAAAAAAAAGAAGTTCCAATGTGATATAAAGTGATTCTTTGACTGAGACAATAAGAATTATAGTGAACAAGCACAGAGTGAAGAGTGAAAATACCTGTTAAAACCATTACACAGGTCCATATAAATAACATTACAAGCTCCCAGAAAATTCCTTTATTTTTTATGTTCATTATCCCCACCCTGCTATCCAAAAGGTAACTGCTATCATGATTTCTAACTTAGGTAGATTAGATTAACTGCATATTTTGAATTTTATAAAATGTGAATTATATATTTTGTACCATTTTGAGTATGAATTATTTCATTTAACATTGTATAGATAAGTTTTTAAATTCTGGATGTACACTACTTTTCAGTTACATGTTGCAAAAGCTTTTTCTTATTGGTATCTCCTTTAAACAGAAGTTACTAACTTCAGTAAACACCCATTCATTGTATTTTCCTTCAGGTTAGAATATTTTCCCTATTACAAGATCTTGAAGATACTGCCCTGCTATTTTTTGAAATTTTTGTTGTTTCTTCTTTCCACATTGATCTATAATCCATATTGAAATTATTTTTGTGTATACCATGTAGTAAGGGTCAAGATTCCATTTTTCTCTATTAGTATCTGAGTGATTCAATATGTCCTTTAAGGTTCTCCTTAGCCCAGAGTCTTTGGGAATCCATAAACAAGCTGCAAAATCTATGATTCCATAGTCCTCAAATAAATGGTGCTGAGTAAGGTCAAGGTTCAGATCAGCAATTTTTCTCTGGCTCTGGTACCATTATCCTATCACAGTGCACCCAACTGTGCTCTGAGCCAGTGCATTGACCTCTTCCTACATCCTGCTTAGTACTCAGGTCAATGAGAGAGATCATGGTTGTTTGAGATAGTTGGATTGCAAAGTTTTTATTGAGAAGGTTATATTTGAACTGAGTCTTGAAGTATGTGTGAAATTTCTACATATATTTAGAGAAACAGCATTCCAGAAAGAAGCAACAGTATGGGCAAAGGCTTGAAAATGTTTTACTGAACAGTTTTTCTCAACCTTTATTGTGCATCAGAATCAGTTGGAAAATTTTAGAGCACACAAGTCAGAAGACTCAATCTGCAGATATTTTCACTTAGTAGTAGGTTTGGTGAAAGGTCCAAAAATTTGCTGTTTTTATGGGCTCACCCAGTAATTCAGAAGCAGGTAGCCTATGGACCATATTGGTTGAAACATTAGTTGAAATATAAAAGACAAAATTGAAAACAACTATCTACATGAAATAATTGCAGAAGATTTCAAATGTTAAGATCATGTTACATAAATTACTGATATATCATGTATTGGAAAAAGAAAAAAAACATGATTTGTAGAAAGGAAGTCTTTTATGACATTTGAGAGAGTAATGGAAACAGAAAGGTAAGAAAAGAAGCTATATTTTAGGGAGAACAGTAGGTGTTCTTTGCCCACCAAAAAATGAAACTTTCTAAGTTAGGGTGTATAGATCCCAGACATTTTCCTCCAGTCACCTCTTGTAGGAAGTAAGATTTGTGGACTGAAGCATTCTGATGCACCTTAGTCTTAAAGCTTATATAGGACCTGCCCCATGCCCCTTAAGAAATCATTCTTTATCATACTATGTATTTTTAATGTTTTTTTTATTAATTTTTGGCTGTGCTGGATCTTCACTGCAGTGTGGGCTTTTCTCTAGTTGCAGTGTGTGGACTTCTTATTGCCGTGGCTTCCCTTGTTGCAGAATATGGGATCTAAGCACACTGGCTTCAGTATTTGCAGCACGCAGGCTCAGTAGTTTGGCTCATGGGCTCTAGAGCATGGGCTCAGTAGTTGTGGCGCCTGGGCTTAGCTGCCCCATGATATGTGGAATCTTTCTGGATCAGGGATTGAACCTGTGTCTCCTGTATTGTCAGGCTGATTCTTCACTACTGAGCCACCAGGGAAGCCTCTACATAATTTTTCAATCACCTTCATTCTTGTTACCCTCTCTTGTAAATAAATCATTGTCCTAAATAAATTCCCTTCATATTGCTCCCAATTCTAAAAATATATTCTTCTTGGTTATTTTCTTCCCTACCAGAACATAAATGACCTCAGGGACCTCATCTTTTTTAATTGCTGAAGTGCTTTTGCCAGAGAAAGAATTAACACATAGTGTAAATATTAATTTGTTAAAAAAATGAGTTCAGTAGGCACTGCCACAGGTCCCCAATAGTCCAGTCTCTTCACTTTTCTCTGTCTGTCAAAAAGTCCCCTGTTTTTCTGATCAGAGAGACATTTTCCTAGGCTACTGCTGCTAAAGACGTTTTACAGTGGAATATACCCCTGAGAAGAGTAATACCTTAAGATCTGGTCAGCCTCATATATCCCAGATGATATACTGAAGGAATAGAAGTTTTGATTTTGAGTGAGACAAGAGGGAGTTGAGAGGGAACATTCTGGAATAAAGGTCCCTTCTAGGGAAGACAGACCGAATTGGGTTACTACAGTAGCTGATCCAGATATCGGGTACTGAGAGGGTACAAGGAAGGTTGTAAATGTAAATTATGTGGACTTCCAACTTGGCCCACAGCCAAATCTTGAATGAAGAAACTCTTTATCTTTCAATTTGTAAGCACTTTTCATTTCACATCCAGGCTCACCACCTGCCCACCCTTTAAAAAAAAACCTGTCTTTTCAAATTCCCAGGACTTGTCATTTTCTTACATGCCACAACCAGTTGTGTTGGCTGTTGCATTGTCCTCCTGACATAACATAATCTACTATGACAGATGTAACTATGACATCTCTGTGAGTCATAAATGGGAGACGACAGAGGGTTGGATTCTGGAGAAGTGTGATGGCACATGCCCTTGTGGATAGAATCTTAATGAGCAGATGTGGTTCCAAACTCTCATTCGTGGGCTGAAGCTTTAGTGGCTAGATTTAGGCTCTAGTGGAGACAGTAGGTTTAAGCAACTCAGACTGAGAGACTGCTTTGACCTGGAGGTACCATTGGGATGTGTAAGTGAAGCCCTCAAGATGTTTATGAAAATACTAGTAATATTAGCTAATATTGATTTGGCATTTACTCGGTGATGGGTGCTATTTCTAAGTGTTTCACATATGTTAACTTATTTAATCTTCACAATCCTGTGAGGCAGTCAAGAAAACAGAGGTACAGAGGAGGTTAGGGACCTGCAAAAGGTGCTAGGCTATGGAGTGGTGGAGCACATACTGAAACTCAAGTCTTGCTGCCAGACTTGAGTTCTTTATAATGATTAGCCTCTTCTTTCTGGTAACTCTCAAGAGAACTGTGTTCTATTAGTGGTGGTTATCATAATAAGAATTAGTATTACTGCTAGTATTTTTGTGCTGTGGCCTGTGCTAAGGACTTTACTTACAGGGTCTTTAACTCTTACACTAGTTCTACAAAGTAAGTATCATAAGAAATCTTGTGTTGTAGATGGTGAATGTGAGACTCAGAAAATGTGGACTGTCATGTCCAAGGTCTTGTACTTAGGAAGAGGGGCAGCCAGGAGTTGAACCCAGGTTTCTCTGAATTGATTTTCTCAAAAATTCAAACCCTCTTTTCACAGGACTATCCTCCTGATAGCTTATAGGCCAGCATGTAAAGGTTTTCTTTAACTTGCAATGAGTTTTCCTGACAAGTTGGGAGAAATTAGTGACTCTCTCTCTGATTCCTTATAGAGGGGGCTTTCTGAGTACTCATACAGACATTGCATTCCACACTTTAGACAATTAGTCAGAAGCAGCAGTCTGCCTAACCCTGGGCCCTGTACGAGCAACTTCTATCACAGGATTTCTAAGACAAGTCTTATCTCTCTTTTGTACAATCCCAGTTTTCTCTTTGCTGTTCTTCATATACTAACATAATACATTCCACCTACTGGCCTAGAATGTTACTTTGAATTGGTTCTCTTGCTCTAGGGATGGATCAAACTGATGCTTCTGATTTTGTCTGGCCCCTGATGTAAACTTTAAAACAGCTGGTCAAGATTCAGGACTTAGGCTATGGTCAGAATTAAGGGTCCCATCTTGTCCAACTAAAAGTTTGAGGCAGTAATGATGGCTAGAGAAAACTCACTGTCTCACAGGAGGGGTGAGACCCATACTTAAGAGTACTGCCCTTTAGCCAGTTCTCAGTGAGGCAGCAGGGACTTCAATTTTCTGGTCGTGGTACCTCTTGCAATGCAATTCAAATTGCTCAATACAGTTTTTCCTGCTCCCACCTGCTGCTGTATATTTAAGTTCCCCACTACTTCTACCCCTCTGTGAAGTGTGTAGTGAAAGGAACCTGTTTTATTTTCCTTACACACAGCAGTCAGTGAGTCCCTGTTGATGAACTGAGACATGGCAAGTATGGCATCCTAGCCACTCACCTACTGGAATATGGGTTTTACATTTTTTAAAAAACAATCCTGTCCCAGGTCATCATTCAAGTGACCTGGTAACATCTGAAGAAGACTTATCAAAGTTAGAGACCAACTTCCTTCCTCACCCCCAATACAAAAATGTTGCCCCACCTGTCAGGAGGGGAACTTAGTTGAGCTCAGTTGGAAGCTGCTCTTTGCATGCTCCCTGCTTCTGTTTCTAATGACTTTTCTTTGGCATTAACTGCACTTCACTGCCAGCGGACCCTTTCACCCACTGAGGATGGACTGACATGGCATGCTGCCTTGCTTTTATGAAGTAGCAGCAGTATCTTCTTACAGTTACTATAAAATTAAAGGGAAATACTTGTGCAAAGAGTTGACTGATTGGAAAAGACCCTAATTCTGGGAAGGATTAGGGGCAGGAGGAGAAGGGGACAACAGAGGATGAGATGCTGGATGGCATCACTGACTTGACGGACATGGATTTGGTGATGGACAGGGAAGCCTGTCGTGCTGCAATTCATGGAGTCGCAAAGAGTCGGACATGACTGAGCAACTGAACTGAACTGAAGCCTTAAAAAGGGCATCAAATATCCTTAATATAGCTTCTGCCACAGCAGTACTTAAGATCTCAGACCTGGGCTATTGATGACAGAAGGAAAGACATTGTGAAGAGGGCAATTCTGGGAAGATCTCTTGAAGAGATGATGTCTAAGCTTACTGGAAATGCACCATTTTCAACTTTGACTATTTGCAAACAAACAGCATTCTCCTCACTTGAAGCTTTTGTCCTACTCTACAGCCTACATCCCACATGGAGTTTTTTGTCTATGCCAGTGAGTTCAAAGGGATGTGCAGGTTTGTCCCTGTGTGTGTGTTTGTATTACCAGATGCAAGTTCATGTGCTCAACATATAGTGAGGCCAAAAAGTGCTGAGACATTGGAGTCTGGAGCAGAGAAAGGTTTATTCCAGAGCCCTGTGAGGAGATGGGTGGCTTATGCCCCTCAACCCCGAACTCCCTGAAGCATTTCATCAAAGATTTTTTAAAGTCAAGTTGAGGGAGGGACGTGATTGTTTGTTGTAGAATTCTTGGTATAGGAATCCTTTGTTCTTGCTGCTGTCCACGTAGGTCAGGTCATGATGTTCCTGTAAACCTTCAGCAAGACAAATGTTATTCTCTGTTCTGCAACTTCATATCTCCATATGAATGGAAAAGTATTATACTGTTAAAGGTCAGAGCCTTGAGATTGGGCTATTCTGTATATTTTTGGCTGTAGGCAATAAGGCAATATTCTTAACTCCAAGGAAAAGCAATAGAATCCAAAGGTTAAAGTAATAGAAACAGATCTAATATGGAGTCAGATTTGTTCTCCTCTATTACATTTGGATGATGTGAAGGAAGGGGAACAGTGTGAAGATAAGAGTATATCAAAATAGGGCAGGGGATGTGTATGGCTTAGGAAATAATATTTGATGTTATAGAAATTTTATTGGTAGAAAACAAATTTTGATCATTTTTTTCTTGCCTGATGGAAATCAGTAGCACACACTCTAGTTGGCCTATATCAGTGATTCTCAAACGGTTGAGTGGCAAGCCCCCTCAAAAAGGACTTATCACAACAAAGGGAAAAGTCATGTTTTATGTTTATAAAAGGAGGTAAGGGTTAAAAAATAATTAAGAAAATCAGCTTTGTCTGATTTTTGAAAACAGCTTTTTTTGCTCATGCATTTCCCTGACTGATTGCCCTTTGTGTTTATCATAATTCTTTATAGGACACCAGGAAAAGCACCTTTGCTGACAGCACTTTGCCCCCTCTAAGGGCCAAGCTCAGGGTTTATTAGTTCATAAGGTTTCAGTTCTTTTTTCCCTTTGCCTTTTCCTACCAGCTATTATCTGCTTTGTCTGCTGCTGCATAGTTTACTCTTCTCTTGCTCTTTAGTTCTGTTATCTCACATTTGGTGACTTTAGGCCACCTCTCTCTGTATCTGTTACCTCTGTGTCTGCCTCCTTGTCTCTGTGTTTCTCTTTATTTCCATCCATCTCTTGTGTCAGTTTCTCAATCTCTGTCATATCTTGACTTTCTTCTTTGCATCTTTTCTGTAGCATTGACTATGTGAAAGTATTTTGAAAACAATTATTATACAAAGGAAAGGTGGCACCATTGCTACCAGTTCTGAAAGTACATCCAAACCCCAACAGTTATTCATGAAAGCAAGAAAATACTGGAGAGATCCCCTGATAGGCTCGACAAATCATCTTTTGCATTGATGGGAGTATGGAAAGGAGACAACTAATACCAGTAAAATTAGTGAAGCTGGGTGTTTGAGGGAGTCAACTTGTTACAATCTTATCACTTGTTAGATTTTGAGTGATGTTAGCTAGCATTTGAATTGTAGCCAAGTTGATCAGGATACAGATAAACTGAGGCCCAGTCATTTAAGAAGGCTTAGACTTACTATGGGGACTAGGAGATTAAAGAGACAGCTCATAGAGACAAGAGAAGGACGTATCAATCAGAGCCTCTAGCAGATGGCAATAATAGTAAAAACAATTGCCTGAGATAGTTATATATAATTAGCGTCAGTACACAAATCCCTTGCCACTTTCCTCTTATCACCAAGGCAACGAAGACAGGACAGAAGTAGAGATACTTAGTTCTTACAGACATGATCTCCTCACATTGCTATGGCTTATGGCATATCATTATAAAGCTGGTTTCTGGTGTTGAGTACTTATTAAGTGTCAAGTAGTATGTTAAATTCTTTGCATTGATCTCATTTAATCAATCCTCAAAATAATCCCAGGAAAGAGAAATGTTTTATTATTGCCTGGGGAAGTTGAATTTCCTGACCAAGGTCTAATAGTTCCCATATAGCAGTGCATGGATTCAAATCCAGGTCTTTTTGACTTCAGATCCCATGCTCATCTGTTTCACTTCCCTGACACCTGCTTTTCCAGACTGGTGGTCTCTGTTTCACAATATTTCAAAATAATCTGGGGGGGGGGCGAGGATTGTTGCACCCCTAATATACAAGACAAAAGAAAGCATTCTTAGAGGCTGTGGAGGGGAGTGATTTTCCCATGTTCCCTCCTCAGTCAGAACACTTCCTTTTTTTCAGAAATGCCTTGTAGCTGACTTTGTTTTTGAGTTGCCAGTGTACCAAGGTAGCCCCTTATGCAAGGCACAGACCTGAGTCTGAGGAAATTCATCCTGTCTACGTATACTGCCTATGTAATATGTAGCAAATGGACAGAAAGCTAAGGATTTGAGAGAAGGGCCAGAAAATGTGAAGGCTTCAGTGCAGTTTTCAAAAATAATAGCTTTGGGGAGCAGGCATTGTGCAAAGGCACTTGTGCAACACTTAGCCCTGCTACACTTACTTCCCGTCCTTTGACTGTGGTCCCACCATCTGAAGATGGCAGGGAGCTTTGTGGCCGTAACCTATGAATTATATCCTCTTTCAACTCCCAAATTGTTTTTTAAGCAGTGTAGGCCTTTTGTTTGTTGGTAGATCTTAAGTTTTTCGAGCATTCTAGGTTTACAAAAAATTTTTGCACAAAATAGAGAGTTCCCATATACCCTCTACAAATTATAAACTAAACTATTTCACCTCATAATCTAGCCATTGTTTCAAAGTTGGAAAGAAGGTCCTCAAGAACAGATTGAATGACCACCACAGAACATACTGGGCAAATTCCTAACTTGCTATAGCCACTAGGAGGGGCTTCAGGGCCTCCAGGGAGACAGGAGTATGGATAAGCTCCCCTCTTCTGGAATTAGACTGTTTGGACTGAAGTCTTCCACTTACTGTTTTTGTCTATTTGTACATGTTACTAGACTCCTCTAAGACACAAGTCTCCTAGAAGGTAAAAAGGGGCAATAATATTTCTTGTCACTCTGATATTTCAATGAGCGAAGCACTTGACACATGTGAAGCACTTGACACAGTCCCTAATATGTGATTTTTGTTTAGTCGCTGAGTAGTGTCCACTCTTTAGTGACCCCATGGACTGTAGTCCACCTGAGCTCTCTGTCCATAGGATTTCCAAGACAAGAATACTGGAGTGGATTTCCATTTCCTTCTCCACCCAAGTGTCTTTTGAGGTTCCTTCATAGAAAAAAAAAATCTGTTTTGCTCTTTTATTCATTAATCTCTCCATTACTGAATATCTGCTCTGTACTGAGTCCTGTGCATGGAACTTTGTAGAATTGCTCTATTTTCTCTTGTAGTGTGGGTGCTTAGATTAGAATGGGGCATTAATCTCTACAGGAATAGGCTCTTACAGATATTTAATGGAGTGTATGCAGCCTTTGCCAACTTCCTTTGGTTAGTTGGTCTGCTAAGTTTGGACCACCATTGCTTAGGCCGTTTTCCTCCAGCAAGGTCAGTGATGCATTCCATTCCCAATAGCTTAGTTTCCTTTCATCTGAACCGATGTCACCTTTTCCTTCTTATGAATTTTCGGAATTAAAACTCTTTTTCTAATTTAGTGGTCATGAGGCCATTGCTTCAGAATTGCCCAAAGTCATTCTTATTACAGTGTACATTTCTACCTCCTGTCTTTAAATTCAGGGATTAGAATCTCCAAGAAGGTGGGCTTTGGAATCTGCATCGTTATCACACTGATAAGTTAAAGAACCCTTACTATAATTGGTTTCCCTCCTCCATTCCAGATAGACACTGGAGGCCTCTTTGATCTTGTTTCCTACTTTCAGAGCAGTTTAGTGTCTCTAGGAGATGCTTGAGAGGATCTTTTATGTACCTGGGAATTAGCTGCTCATCATTGAAGAGAAATACTCGGAAGCCATCAAGGTAATTAAAGCAAATGTATATCACCCACGCCCCGAGGAGTGCAAGGGCAGTTAAGAAGAAAATGTGTGGACAGTGCCTCCCACCTGCATAGGATGGCCCTATAACTAGATCTGAATGCCAGCCTATAACCCATTCACTAACAGCATGTCTCGCATTTCAACCTCAAGTGTGTGGGCTTGTCACTGGGGTGGCTTTCTACATACCAGTTCATCAGCTCCATTGAACTGTGGAGACACTTTTGCCTACAAAATAACCTTACAAACACCTGGCCTTAAAGGCAGAGTTGGGAAAGGGAAATTGATTTCAATTTCCAAGTGTAATAGCTGAAGGTTGCCAGTGTACTATTGGGGTGTGCAAGGTAATGTTATTTTGGAGTACACCTGGCTCCCAAGGTCATGTACAAAGCATGACTAATAAGATACTAGAAAAAAAAAAGTCTCATAAGGGAGAGGTTCCAAACTGTGGAGGTGCCCTGCAGATATTTAAAGTAGTTTGCATACTTAAAAATAATTTACTTTCAGTTGAAATTCCTAGCCTCAAAAATATCTAGTGATGGATACACAGACAGAAGTCCAAATTTTCATTAGATTAGGGGGAAAGGGGGCTTCCCTGGTGGCTAAGACAGTAAAGAATCCACCTGCTGTGTGGGAGACCTGGATTCGATCCCTGGGAAGATCCCCTGGAGGAGGACATGTCAACCCACTCCCGTATTCTTGCCTGGAGAATCCCATGGACAAAGGAGCCTGGTGGGGTACAGTCCTTGGGATTGCAAAGAGTCACAACTGAGTGACTAAGCACAGCACAGGGGGGAAGAAACCTAAATACAGTTGACCCAAGCAATCACTTTATCTCTGGTAAACATTTTGCTCATAGTTCAAACTGGGACAGTTTTGAGAGTGGAAAGGAACACTATTAATCAAGCCAGGACACTAGGCATAAACTGATATGTAAGCAAACCTTATTTACCATTTACCCTTAGCTGGCAAGCTCTGCCTTCTCTATTTCAGGGAGCTATACTAGTTGGTATTTTGAGATGCAGGAACAGAAATAGATTGGGGGAGAAGATAAACAGAAAATCAGCCTGTTTCCCCCTCTTTGGTTTGAATATTGAGACATCCTTTTTTTTTTTTCATTTAATATGATCACTGGAAATATGAGGAGAGGTGACTGGATGACCCATCCACCATGACAAGAGTTTGTCAGCTGATAACAGCCAAGTGAAGAGTTATGTGTATCACTCTGTGTGTAGCAACCTGCTAAGCAGTTCCATTACAAAAAGTTAACTTAGAATGTATATAGGCCATTTTACACTCCTGTTTGGCTTCAGGATTTGGGGCGCTTGAAGCCCAGCTAATGTCAGGATGACCCTTTCCCCTTCAATTCTTTTCCTATGTTATTTTAGACACATAACTCACGCATGTTCTCAAAAGCACAAGAGCTCATGCACATGTATGTATGCAGACACACACACTCGCACCATTTGTAACACCTGGTGATCAACTTCAGAAGAGACCAGTATCTAGTGACAAGAGAATGTGGACCATTGTCACATCTCCAGCAGGGAGTGATTATCATTCTGTTTGCCCTCTTCTACAGCATACAGGTTGCTTTGTTGCTGTTTAGTCGCTAAGTCAATTCTCTCTTGCCACGCCATGGACTGCAGCCTGCCAGGCTGTGGGTTGCTATTTCCTTCTCCTGGAAATATTCCCAACCCAGGGATTGAACCTATGTCTCTTGCATTGCAGGTGGATTCTTTACAGCTAAGCTACCAGGAAAGCCCATAGTAGTTGCTTAGAAGAAGGTATGGCCCTAGAGGAAACTGAGGGAGGTGCTTGCTACAAACCCTCTATCTCCCTGATGTATACCTTTCCTCCTTTTCCCTTACCTTTCTCACTTTCTTCCCTGTAGACCATATCTTCAACTTTCAGCTGACTCACAATTTTTAGCCAGCAAGGACCTCTCATTGTGGACAGAATTGAAGTGGTTATTGAACACAAATGCAGGGTCAGATGATCCAACATAGAGCCCAGTGGCATGCTGTAAACATCATCTATAGCTCCTGTTCTTTGACTTCCATTGGTCCCTTGGGAACTCTTTAGCCTCTGTGTCACCAAGCCACATGAAGGTTGCCCAAGATTTAGCTGCCTTTTGTAGAGGATCATTTTCAGAAATTGATAGTGAATGTTCAAATATACAAAGGGTATTTAATGTACAAAGGGTATTTAATATTGATTTCCTGTCTATACTATTGGTCCCCAGGACTTAAACTGCTCCTAAGGATATGAACTAAGATTTTGCAGATATTTGGTAACTCTGTAACTGCAAATTACTGCTTTCTTTCCTATGACTTGCACTAGGAAGTAGCCTAAGGTTACTAGGTGATTGTGCTTAGTCGGTCAATCATGTCCAATTCTTTGTGACCCCATTGAGTGTAGCCAGCCAGGCTCCTTTGTCCATGGGGATTCTCCAGGCAAGAATGCTGGAGTGGGTTGCCATGCCCTCTTCCAGGGGATCGTCACAACACAGGGATTGAACCCAGAGAGACTGGGAAAGTACTTTGTTTTAGGTTTACAATCCCAGAAGCAGTCAACTTTGTCCCTTACCCTTCTAGTCGAACCCAGGCATATATAGAAGTAGTATGACAGGACCATTATAAGTTAGAGCTTGAGCACAGTAAAGAGGTCAGCTTGTCCAACCACTGATTCAGGAGGTGAGATCCCCTGCAGCTGTGGTACTCCACTGTAGAGACTCCTATTTGGCTTTGACATTATTGTTCAGTCACTCAGTCTTTGCGACTCCATGGACTGTAGCACACCAGGCTTCCCTGTCCTTCACCATCTCCCAGAGCTTGCTCAAACTCATGTACATTGAGTTGGTGATGCCATCCAGCTGTCTCATCCTCTGTCGTCCCCTTGTCCTCCTGCCTTCAATCTATCCCAGTATCAGGGTCTTTTCCAAAGAGTTGGCACTTCGCATTAGATGGCCAAAGTATTGGAGCTTCAGCATCAGTCTTTCCAATGAATATTCAGGACTGATTTCCTCTAGGATTGACTGGTTTGATCTTGCAGTCCAGGGGACTCTCAAGAGTCTTCTCCAACACCACAGTTCAAAGGCATCAATTCTTCAGTGCTCAGCTTTCTTTATGGTTCAACTCTCACATCCATACATGACTACTGGAAAAACCATAGCTTTGACTAGATGGAGCTTTGTTGGCAGAGTAAGGTCTCTGCTTTTTAATATGTTGTCTAAGTTTGCAATAGCTTTTCTTCCAAAGAGCAAGTGTCTTTCTTTCTTTCTTTTTGTTTTTTGAGCAAGAGTTTTTATTTCATGGCTGTAGCCACCATATGCAGTGATTTTGGAGCTCAAGAAAATAAAGTCTGTCACTGTTTCCATTGTTTCCCCATCTATTTGCCATGAAATGATGGGACTGGATGCCATGGTCTGAGTTTTTTGAATGCTGAGTTTTAAGCCAGCTTTTTCAACTCTTCTCTTTCACTTTCATCAAGAGTTCTTCTTCACTTTCTGCCATAAGGATGGTGTCATTGGCATAACTGAGGTTATTGATATTTCTCCCAGCAACCTTCATTTCAGCTTGTGCTTCATTCAGCCCAGCATTTTTCATGATGTACTCTGCATATAAGTTAAATAAACAGGGAGACTATATACAGTCTTTGAGACTAGAGGTCGGGAATTCAAACTAAATTTTAGGAATTGCCTTGTTTTCTTTAACTCCTTCCTTCTTTCCGTCACTATAACTCTTCTTTTTCTTTGCCGTTTCTCCCACAACCAGCCATGGAGTTCATATCGCATGCTGATTTTCCTGTCATGAGTTGATAGTTATGGCTAGCATCTTGCTTACTTGTAGTTCCCACAGCCACAAGTGGGTGTTTCATGGACCTACTCTTTCCTTACATTGGATCAAACAAAGAACCCTACTTGTGTTTCTCTACACGCTTATTCCTGTGTGGAGAATTAGAGAGCATAGGCTTCCTGAGCCACCAGGGATCTAAAAGGTTAGAATCTACCAAAGATACATAATCACTAGTTTCTATGCACCTCAGATTCAAACCAACCTGCAAAAACTGCTACTCCTCAATTCTTTCATTCTCCTAATTAGAATTCACTCTCCCTAAGGACTTGTTTTAGTTCTATTTAACAGAAATCTCATTAGGCCTGGTATTACTGTACCTGTCTCTTCCATTGGATTGTTAGTTCCTTATAAAGGGAGATGAGAATGAGTTCCTTATAAATGTTAGTTCCATTTAACTCCATCATTGTGTCTGATATCCAGTGGTATCCAAAAATGTTTTTACATGAGATTTAATACATTTTTAAATGATCTGTCTATTGCAAACTAACCTAGATCTCAATACTACAGTGATTTTACAAACTGCATATATAGACCAATGATTCATTTAAAGTTCATTCTTTACATTAAAAAAAAATGTCACAGGCCTATTATGTTCCAAACAGTTTGGAAATGGCAGGGAGTTTTAAACGATTCTGGTTTGGAGAGGTGTAACACATGCAATATAGATGTTACATCAGATTCTGGGTCTGGACAGCTTCACTTTGTTGTTGATTAAGCCCCTGCCTTACAGTTATGTAACAATCTCAAATGAATAAATCTCCAAGTGCAAATCTATTCTCCTTCCCTCTAGATCTGTTTCTAGAGCTCTCAACACTCCCTTATACCACAGCTCTCATGTTTCCCCATATCTCCCACCACATGGCAATAGGAATGAGCTAATCCCAGAAAGAGACATTAATAAAGGCAGGTATAAAAGCAGTGCAGAGAAGTGGTCACCAGCTTTACTTTGAATTGGGATTAACTGGTATGAATAGGGTGTTTTCAGAAAGGCAAATTTCTGACACCCCTCTCTTATCTCTAAAGATTTTGATTAAGGAATTTTTGCTTGTTTATTTTTTTAAAAAAGATGCTCAGTCTCCTTCAATCATCACCAATCTCTTTTACCCATTTGGCTAACTTTGAATTTTCCCTTTCAGTAACTTTCTCTAATACTCTTTCCTGACCATTGGCTGTCCACTTACTTCCCCTCTCCATTCATGGAGACATGGTGCAGTCTTTCTCTCTTTCCAAAAGCCCTTCTTGAGTGAAGCTGCTAGATATGTGTTTTCCCTTGTTCTGAACTCTGGTCTAAAGCACTGACTGGCCCTACCAAGCATTAGGGGACTGGTCATTTTTTTAACATTTTTTTTTGATGTGGAACATTTTTAAAGTCTTTACTGAATTTGTTACAATATTGCTTTTGTTTTTTGTTTTGATATTTTCACCATGGGGAATGTAGGATCTTAGTTCTCCCACCAGGGATCAAACCCACACACTCTGCACTGGAAGGCAAAGTCCTAACTAATAGACCACCAAGAAAGCCCCAGGGTACTTGTCTTCTTAACAACTTATTTTTAGACAGTGAGAATTCTAGGTTGAGGAAAATCCTAACTGCTTTCAATTTCCTGTATCACTTTGCATAGTGCCCTCTACATAGTACACACTCAGCAAATATTTACTAAGTTGATTTGGCTTAATGTATCAGACTGGCTTTAACCAATACTTTACTTACTAGGTTACAATGGGGAGTTTTGGGTCCTGAGTATATGTGTAATCACAAGGATTTCAGTAGTGGAAACTGAGCATGTTATAAAGGGAATGAATGAAAACAGTGTTTCTTACAGATTTTCTGGGTTGAGTCATGGCCTGAATAGTTTATGATGAATTTAGAACCTATTAATGAAAGACTTCTTGGTAAGGAGAAATAATCTTTCCCTGTAATAGTGATTTTCGCTATTAAAGTTGTTAAAGCCAGAAACTTATGCCAAGTATGTAAGGCTCTATGTGTGTGTGTGTGTGTGTGTGTGTGTGTGTGTGTGTGTGTGTACGTGCATGCATATACTTATGTTTGGATATGTGAAGTATTAACTAAAGAATGTGAATTTTTATGCCAGAATGTCTTGCATCTTTAATAAAATTCACACCTGAGAGCTCATATTTTCCATATTATTATTTTCTTTGATATCACCTTTGAGAGAAGTTCTGTTGTCCTTTCTGAAATTTGATATTTAGTCTTAATATTTTGGAGGGGGATTGGAAGAAAAAGAACCCTGGATCAGAGATCCCAATCAATGTGAAGCAAATATGTGGTTATTTTTAAATTTTTCATTTGAGACCAAAAGCCTAAATAATTTTTATATCATTCTGTTCCTGAATCACTGTCTCTTTAGAAGCTTGGGTGTCATTGAGTTCAAGAACAGGTTTTATACACCAATGTCAAAGTTCCTTTGCATCTTTTTTCATATAGGGAAACTTCTGAGTATCTGGCTTCCCCCTACGACACACAGGGAGACTGTCTTAAGGCAATGATACAAGAGCCAGTGTAGCACTTCAGGATTGCTTTGTTTGGTTGCTAGCACTCAATTTTCCAACCCTCTCTTCCACTGTTGACAAGACTGTAGAGGGAAGTGTTGATATGTAGGGCTAATAATAAACCATCACATAGAAAACAGCTACTCTGTAGAGTCATGTGGACATACAGCACATTTTCCACAAGTAAAATATAAACAAACCTTTGTTGTTGAAAGCAGTGAGAGTAGAGGATTATTTGTTGTTGCAGCATAGACTATCCCATCCTACCACAACCACCAAAGAAATATTTTTTTGCCCTTGTGGGGATCACTTTCAGCCAACCCCCCCCCAAAAAAAATCCATGAGTAATTTCTCTCTTTTGTCTGCACTAGTTCACTAATTTATTCCTTAAATGGCATGAACTGTAAACGACTGACACAGTGATGTCTTAATACATTACTTAAATCCTGTATTTAAATGAAAACCTTTCTCTGCTGTGCTTCTGATTCTGAAATGAGGTAGATTGACAAATTTATTTGAAATCAATCCTATCCTGTCTTGCACAGAGTAGACATTCAAAGAATATTTGCTCAACTTGATGTAGTAGTTGTTCAGTTGCTCAGTCATATCCAACTCTTTGTGACCCCATGGACTGCAGCATGCCAGGCTTCCCTGACATTCATTATCTCCTGGAACTTGCTTGAACTCATACCCATTTAGTCTGTGATGCCATCCAACCACCTCATCCTCTGTCATCCCCTTCTCCTCCCGCCTTCCATTTTTCCCAGCATCAGAGTCTTTTCCAGTGAATCGGCTCTTAGCATCAGATGGCCAAAGTTTTGGAGCTTCAACTTCAGTATCAGTCCTTCCAATAAATGTTCAGGATTGATTTCTTTTAGGATTGACTGGTCTGATCTTGCAGCTTCTCCAGCACCACAGTTCGAAAGCATCAATTCTTGGGTTCTCAACTTGATTACTATGAGACAGTCCTATTCTAAGGAATCTGACTGTATCTGGAATTTGGCCCAGGTTGATCCTTGGAAGAATTTTGGTATAAATGAAATTTGTAGCACTTCAGCCTCTATTCTCCTCCCCTTCCTGTCAATTCCCTAAATCATCCTTTCCCTGTCTACATTCCTTTTCTACCAAATATTTGTGTGCTGTCCTAAGTTCCTTTGGTTAGGAAAGTCGGTTGATCAATATGGTAACAATAAGGTAGAAATGGAGTCACGTATTACCTTTCCTTGACAGAATAGCATTGTGTTGGGGGTAGATCAGTTGTTATCAAAGTGTAGTGCCTGGCTTATATAGGCAGCATCAGAATTATCTGGAACCTTGCTAGAAATCCAAGTTTTAAGGCCCCACCACAGACCTAGTGGATAAGACATTATCAAAATAGAGTCCAGCTATCTTTGAAAAACTTTTTAATAAAGAAATCTGTGTTTTAACAAGCTATCTAGATGATACTGTGATACTGAATACAATAAAGTTTGAGAACTTTAGGTAGAAGTTGGAGGTTTTTAATTTTAAAAGTTCATACAATATAGTATATGAATTTGTGGGGCAATAATTCTGCATTTGGAAACTTCTAAATGTATTTCACAACAGTATCGTTACATAGATAGGAATTTGTCTGTGTAATATGCATGCTTTTCAGATTGAGTACAGGGCAAGTCATTGGCTCAGCATACACGTAACCCTTTGAGGAGGGAGAATAGTTTACAGCCTAGTGGACACAGTTTCACAACTGCTAGAAGAGGCTGAAAATGGAGATTTACTGCTTGTCATGTTCCCTGACATTTTACCACTAGAGATTCATTTCATATTATCTTATGAAAATATTAGTAGTGTTTAGAGGAGTATAATTTAATCCAGTATCACCAGTACTCTGCTGAAAACAGTACCCTATAGGACTGGCCACAGAGGAATATTTGGAATAAGGAGATAGAGTCAAAGAGAAACATTACTAATTGCAGAGTGCTGGTGGCATCTGTGTGCACCATAACTTGTGATGTTGCTGTTTGTCTCTTACTGTGAGCCTGAGAGCCCAAGGCAAAGTCTTGATCTGGGCATTCTTTCTCTACCTCTCATTTGCTAGTATTTGGGGATAAACTTCCCAGTCCCTTTGTATCCCGTTTTGTTGTTTTGTTGTTCAGTTGCTCAGCTGTGTCTGACTCTTTGTGATTCCATGGACTGCAGCATGCTAGGCTTTCCTGTCCTTCACCATCTCCTGGAGTTTGCTCAACCTCATGTCCATCAGGTCAGTGATGCCATCCAACCATCTCATTCTCTCATCCACCTCCCTTCTTCTCTCACCCTCAAACTTTCCTAGCATCAAGGTCTTTTCCAGTGAGTCAGCTCTTCATATCAGGTGGCCTTGTAACCCTTTGATAGATAAAAATATAAAATTACAAAGGGATGTTTATATTATAATAATAAAAATCATATTCTAGAGCATAAAGAGAGAGCCTAATATGCGTTTTATATCTAATGGATAAAAAGTCATTTGAAATTAGATTATCACATCCTATGCTGAGCAACTCCCAGCTCACATGATTTATTCAGTCCATGAATCATCATCAAAAGGTAAATAAAATTAAAAACAAAATTTCTTAAAGTTCCAGGGACTAAATGCAGCTGACATGCCCCTTAGCCTCCAGTTACTTGTTTCCAGCTGACAAGCACGATTATTTTGACAGTACAGGTGCACAGCATATAATTGAGCAGAACCACACAGTATGTGTTTACTTCCTTCTCAAATGCTTCAACATTTACCAGTTATAATCTCAAGCAACTTTCAGCCATCAGTACACATCAAAACATTAGGAAAACATTTATTTTGTTTAGTTGGAGCCATTCATCAGAGAAAGGCCCCCATGGAGACTTTGATCTGAATCATATGCAGGCTCTTAAGACAGAAAGCCTTTGTAATTGTAAGCATAGCATGCCAGCCATCTCCAAGCATAGGCAAATACATGTGGCAGCCATTCAATTGTTAGTTTACTTTGGTATGTGTTTGAAAATGCAACACCCTTCTAGAAAATTTTCTTTTTAGTCTAGCATGAGGAGATGCTAAAACAACCAACATTGGTATCAGCAAAACTAGTGAAGAAGTCTTTCTAAAACCCAGACTAACTAAGCAATGTCATTTAATCACATATTCAGTATTTTTAAAAAACAGACTACCTGACTCTGGCTAAGAGCTTTGCCTTCCTGTACCGTCTACTTCTGTGAGGTCTTAGGTGAAGTTAAGGACACAGAGTATAGGCCATTTGTCTTCTGACCAGTGGGTGGCCAAATATTGGAATAAATCAAGACAGCCTCAGTACTTCTACTATCACAAACGCAGCCTTGGGTAGAGCCTTTTGCAGACTCTATCACCCACAAGTGTGCACAGTCACTTTTCCTTTGATGAAGATGGGCCAGGGTAACTGTTGTAGAAGAGGCTTGCTGATTTTTCTCCTCTGATATTTCCTGCAGCTGACCGTGAGTGGGGACTAAATTCCTCTAAGAGACATGAATTTCATTTTCAGCAATCAGTGTTGTTGCCTAAATCCAGAGTCCAGCTCCAGGGTCTGATGAAGCCTGGATTCTGAGCCCTCAATCACACTTAAGTTCCTGGCCTCTGCTGTCCATTGCTTGCAGGCATTTTTTTTTCCCTCAGTGACTTCTGTGCATTTGAAAAGCCCTCTGTAGGTGAGTATGGGAAGCCCCATAATAGCATCAGCTAGTTCATATTGTGCTCCTTTAAGTCTATATGTTAAATCTCCCTAAGCCTCAGAATAAGATACTGTACTCCCAGTTCCTGTGCTCATGTGGTAGTGTCCTTAGGGGTCTCATGGTTCTACTGCCAAACGTGTAGGTCAGTATACAGCTCACTTGAGGCAACAGCCAGATGTGGTTCTGAGGCTGTAATCCTGGCTTACTCACCCACACTGACACATGCAGTCTCTGATATTCGGGAGGCCATCCTCTCACCTTTAGCGCTATCTTGGGAAAAACAATTGCAGATTCTCTCTGTGACTTCTCATGGTTCAGCTAGGCAAATCAGTGCTTGCTACTCTGAGCCAACAGCAGTTTGTACAGGGATGAAAATATGTATAGCAGGTAATAGTCAAATCCCTAACAGTGAACCTGTGGTATCATTGTCACCTAGTTCGTGCCTTGCTGAATGTCTTTTTTCCCCAACCTGCTTCAGCAAAATCCACATGTCACTCATTTAAAAAAGAACTACTTCGTGCCATCAACACTGTCTGAACTATTAATTCTCCTTAAGAAGAAAGTGTTAGTCACTAAGCGTGTCCAACTCTTCATGAACCAATTAACTGTAGTCTGCCAGGCTCCACTGTCCAAAGGATTTCCCAGGCAACCTGCTGAAGTGGGTTGCCATTTCATTCTCCAGGGGATCTTCCTCACCCAGGGATCGAACTCAAGTCTCCTGCATTGTAGACAGCTTCTCTACCATCTGAGCCACCAGGGAAGACCAAATTCTCCTCAACACCTTTTAAAAGAAAAAGCCATATTCACAGATAGTGGTGATAGAGTCACATTAAAGGAATAAAGCAACTAGTCATTTTGCTTCTGAAGCACTCCCTCTTTGTCAACAACAGTTCTGATTATTTCTGATTTGAGGGAGCTGGCCACGGTGCCCCATTCAGCCAAAACAGTGGTCCATTAGATTCCCATCATACACTAAACACTTTGTAGGTTTCCATATTTCTTAGCAGATGAAGTCGACCTGGCATAGGAGGGTGGTGGCCTCCTCTTCTATTTGACATGCCTACCTCAGCCAGACACTCAACAGGAAAGCTGCTCAGACTGGTGCTGGGGACAGGGCTAATTATGATAAATGTTACCCAGCTCCCAATTAGAACCTAGGTATGCCACCTGTCAAACTCTCCTTTTTTTCTTGGAAAACAAAAACATAAGAAATATAGCTTTTGGGGAAAGAAATACTCACTAGTTTCAACTTGACCTATTATTTCCAGTGCCCCATAAGCAAACAACTTGGATGGTAAAAGCCAGCTGGTAATAGAACTCATAAAAAAAATCACACTCTAATATGGGCTCCAAAGCACTTGGATAAGTGAGATCTATAGGGACAAAAGAAGTTCCCTACTTTCTGAATTTAAGAAATGCCACTAGCTCTTTGTCAGCTATCCTGGGAACTATACAATCTCACAGGGAAGTTGCTAGCTCCACACACCCTCTTTATCTTTACAACTTTTTTTTTTGATGTGGACCTTTTTTTTTTCCAAAAAAGTCTTTATTGAATTTGTTACAATATTGCTTCTGCTTTAAGTTTTAGTTTTTTGGCCATGAGGCATGTGGGATCTTAGTTCCCCTACCAGGGATCAAACATGCACCCCCTGCATTGGAAGGAAGTCTTAACCACTGGACCGCTAGGAAGTCCTCACACAGCCTTTTTAGTAGGGTATGATATAGGGTGATCTAATCAGCTTGTGTCACTCACTTTGAATATTTCCCCCCACTGTAAGAATGAAATGTCATGATATTTTTGAAAATGACTTTATTTTTTCTTTTCTTTACTTAAAAAATTAATACATTTTTAAATGCTATATTTCATTTACAATTATTACAAAATATTGGCTGCATCCCCTGTGTTGTACAATACATCTTTGTAGCCTATCTTACACCCAGGAGTGGGTACTTTGGACTCCCCCACCCATATATTGGCCCTTTTTTCTTGCCCCCACTGGTAGCCACTAGTTTTTTTTTTCTGTAATTGTGTCTGCTTCTTTTTTTCATATGAATTAGTTTGGTACATATTTTAGATTCCACATAAAAGTGATATCATATAGTATTTTTATTTGTCTGTCTGGCTTATTTCACTTAGCATAATAACCTCCAGGTCCATACATGTTGCTGCAAATGGCAGAATTTCCTTAGTTTTTATGACTGAATAGTATTTCATCACACACACACACACACACACACACACACACACACACACACACACACACACACCACATCTTTATCCACTCATCTATTGATGGACACTTAGGTTGCTTCCATATCTTGACTATTGAAAATAATGCTGCTATGGACATCGAGGTACATGTATTTTTCCAAGTTAGTGTTTTTGGTTTTATTGGACATATACCCAAGAGTAGAATTGCTGTTTCATATGGTAATTTTTACTTTTAGTTTTTTAAGAAACCTCCAAACTGTTTTCCATAGTGGCTGTACCAACTTACCACCAACACTGTATGAGGGTTCACTTTTCTCCACAACCCTGTCAGCATTTGTTATTTGTGGTCTTTTGAATGATGACCATTCTGAAAAATTGTGAGATGATACCTCATTGTGGCTTTAATTTTCATTTATTTGATGATTAATGATGTTGAGCATCTTTATGCGCTTGCTGACCATCTGTATGTCTTCTTTGAAAAAGTGTCTCTATTCTGTAGGATGAGATGGTATTTTAACACCTTCTTCTTCATTGCCTCCACACCCTCCTTGGCTACTATGAAAATATTCAATACATTTGGAGAAAGATTTTAACGTCAGATAATGACGGCTCATTTCTTTTCCCAAGTATTGTTCTCCTTTTTGACAGGCCTTCCATGCTTTCATGCAGAGGTGTAAGAAATTTGGAGATTATTTATTTATTGGCTACACTCAGTCTTCATTGCTGGGTGTGGGCTTGCTATAGTTGTGGTGAGTGGGGGCTGCTTATTGTGATGGCTTCTCTTGTTGTGGCACACAGGCTCCAGAGTGCACAGCCTGAGTAGTTGTGGTGCATGGGCTTAGTTGCACCGAGGCATGTGGAATCTTCCCGGGAACAAGGATCAAACCCATGTCCTGCATTGGCAGGAGGATTCTTAACCATTGGACCACCAGAGAATTCCTAGAAATCTGGATATTTAAAGGCAACTGATGGCCATTATATCTACTACTGTGGGCAGGGATCCCTTAGAAGAAATGGAGTTGCCATCATGGTCAACAAAAGAGTCCAAAATGCAATACTTGGACGCAATCTCAAAAATGACAGAATGATCTCTGTTCGTTTCCAAGGCAAACCATTCAATATCACGGTAATCCAAGTCTATGCCCCAACCAGTAACACTGACGAAGCTGAAGTGGAACAGTTCCATGAAGACCTACAAGACCTTTTAGAACTAACATCCCAAAAAAGATGTCCTTTTCATTACAGGGGACTGGAATGAGAAAGTATGCAGTCAGGAAACACCTGGAGTAACGGGCAAAATTGGCCTTGGAGTACAGAATGAAGCATGGCGATGGCTAATAGAATTTTGCTAAGAGAACGCACTGGTCATACCAAACACCCTCTTCCAACAACACAAGAGGAGACTCTACACATGGACATCACCAGATGGTCAACACTGAAGTCAGATTGATTATATTCTTTGCAGCCAAAGATGGAGAGGCTCTTTACAGTCAGCAAAAACAAGACCAGGAGCTGACTGTGACTCAGATCATGAACTCCTTATTGCCAAATTCAGACTGAAATTGAGGAAAGTAGGGAAAACCACTAGACTAGTCAGGTATGACCTAAATCAAATCCCTTATGCATATACAGTGGATATGAGAAATAGATTTAAGGGACTAGATCTGATAGACAGAGTGCCTGATGAAATATGGATGGAGGTTCGTGACATAGTACAGGAGACAGGGATTATGACCATCTCCATGGAAAAGAAATGCAAAAAGCAAAATGGCTGTCTGAGGAGGCCTTACAAATAGCTGTTTAAAGAAGAGAAGTGAAAAGCAAAGGAGAAAAGGAAAAATATACCCATGTGAATTCAGAGTTCCAAAGAATAGCAAGGAGAGATAAGAAAGCCTTCCTCAGCAATCAATGCAAAGAAATAAAAGAAAACAACAGAATGGGAAATAATAGAGATCTCTTCAAGATAATTAGAGATACGAAGGGAACATTTCATGCAAAGATGGACTCGATAAAGGACAGAAATGGTAGGGACCTAACAGAAGCAGAAGATATTAAGAAGAGGTGGCAAGAATACACAGAAGAACTGTACAAAAAGATCTTCATGACCCAGATAATCACGATGGTGTGATCACTCATCTAGAACCAGACATCCTGGAATGTGAAGTCGAGTGGACCTTAGAAAGCATCACAACAAACAAAGCTAGTGGACATGATGGAATTCCAGTTGAGCTATTTCAAATCCTGAAGATGATTCTGTGAAAGTGCTGCACTCAATATGTCAGCAAATTTGGAAAGCTCAGCAATGGCCACAGGACTGGAAAATGTCAGTTTTCATTCCAATCCTAAAGAGAGTCAGTACCAAAGAATGCTCGACCTTCTGCACAACTACACTTATCTCACACACCAGTAAAGTAATGCTCAAAATTCTCCAAGCTAGGCTTCAGCAATACATGAACCATGAACTTCCAGATGTTCAAGCTTGTTTTAGAAAAGGCAGAGGAACAAGAGATCAAATTGACAACATCCACTGGGTCATCGAAAAAGCAAGAGAGTTCCAGAAAAAAACATGTATTTCTGCTTTATTGACTATGCCAAAGCTTTTGACTGGGTGGATCACAATAAACTGTGGAAAATTCTGAAAGAGATGGGAATACCAGACCATCTGACCTGTCTCTTGAGAAACCTGTATGCAGGTCAGGAAGCAACAGTTAGAACTGGACATGGAACAAAAGACTGGTTCCAAATAGGACAAGTAGTACATCAAGGCTGTATATTGTCACCTTGCTTGTTTAACTTATATGCAGAGTACATCGTTAGAAATGCTGGGCTGGATAAAGCACAGGGTGGAATCAAGATTGCCGGGAGAAATATCAATAACCTCAGATATGCAAATGACACCACTCTTATGGCAGAAAGTGAAGAGGAACTAAAAAGCCTCTTGATGAAAGTGAAAGAGGAGAGTGAAAAAATTGGCTTAAAGCTCAACATTCAGAAAACTAAGATCAGACTTTATTTTTGGAGGCTCCAGAATCACTGCACATGGTGATTGCAACCATAGAATTAAAAGATGCTTACTCCTTGGGAGGAACGTTATGAGCAACCTATATAGCATACTGAATAGCAGAGACATTACTTTGCCAACAAAGATCTGTTTAGTCAAGGCTATGGTTTTTCCAGTAGTCATGTATGGATGTTGGAGTTGGACGGTGCAGAAAGCTGAGCACCAAAGAATTGATGCTTTTGAACTGTGTTGTTTGAAAAGACTCTTGAGAGTCCCTTGGACTGCAAGGAGATCCAATCAGTCCATCCTAAAGGAGATCAGTCCTGGGTGTTCATTTGAAGAACTTATGTTAAAGCTGAAACTGCAGTACTTTGGCCACCTCATTCGAATAATTGACTTACTGGAAAAGACCCTAATGCTGGGAATTGTTGGGGGCAGGAGGAGAGGGGGACGACAGAGGATTAGATGGCTGGATGAACATGGGTTTGGGTGAACTCCGGGAGTTGGTGATGGACAGGGAAGCCTGGCATGCTGTGATTCATGGGGTCGCAAGTGTCGGACACAACTGAGCAACTGAACTGAACAACAACAGAAGCAATGCCATAAGGACTCACATTAACAGTATTCTGGGATGTTGAATTTTCCCCATCTTCTCAAGCTATTCAAGAGACAAATTATTTGGAAGGTTTCCTAACTAATTTTCTTCTGCCATCCCAGGCACCTGTAGCCCCCATCCTCATCAAGCTGAAAAGGAATGCAAAGAAACTCAAAGTTTAACTCTACTGGTTTCACTGCTCAACACCTTGACATTCAGAGTGAAGGAAGAGTTAATTTTGAAATATTTAAAGCCTAGTACTTCCCACTCCTAGTTCCTTACTTGCTTTTTAAACAGAGACTTGACATTTCTAATTAGGAAGTTTTACTTCCAGGCAAGTGGAATTTACCCCCAGCTGGGAAAACATGGCTTAGTAAGAGTTTGACATCAGCCCTCATTGATCTGAAGATTATCTCTCGTTTGAGACTGAAGAGCCTCTGGGAGACTAGGGAGGGGAAACAAATGTGGGAAAGTGAGTGGAAATGCTTTCTTTGACTTCGGGGTTAGGTGGATCAAGTCTGGCAGGCAGAGACTTGGGAGCAGAAATCGTTTTCTTTCTGCCCCCTACTGCAGCCTTCCTCCCCTAGCTCCCCTTGTCAATATTTCAGAATCTTAACTTGCTAAAGGGAGGCAAAGGACTTGTTGATCACAGCCACTGGAAAGATTTGCACAGTATTTTAACTTTACTGACAAAATGGCTTATTGCTTTGTTACTTTCAGATATTTGGTGCACACGTTAAAAGTATGCTTGGGTAAATGAGAAAGTGAGTTACCTCTGTTTCTCTCTAAGGACTGAGTGTAATAATGGTCCTACCAAACTGATCATCACTGGGAAGTCTACCTCCCAATTGGAAACTGTATATGAATTTTCTTCCTCCTGTTTTTCTTGCTTTCTTCCTTTGGTAGCTTTGGCTCACTGAAATTTCCCATTAGCCTGTGTCTTCCCTCTGGCTCTTAGGGACATCATGTTATGCCTGTTATGTCTATATCAAGTGTCTGAAAACCGGATCATCTCTCCTACAGGCTACTAAATGGCAGGATGTAGCTGCCATGCAGTGGAGTATCCTCTTTACTGAGGATAAAACTGGTCCCCAAACACTCTAATCCAAGTGTTCAGGAACATCTCTGGGAAGTACCGTGTATGCTTGTCATTTCTGGCCTGTCTACAGGCTATTCTAATGTCTCTTGGGAATACCCGGCTGTATTCCCAGCCCTGCTGTCACTGTAGATGGTGATGTGACTGAAATAGTTACCTTTGTGGTGTGCTCCACTATGTGCATGCTCAGTCACTCAGTTGTGTCCGACTCTTTACAATGGCATGGACTGTAGCCAGCCAGGCTCCCCTGTCTATGGGATTCTTCAGGCAAGAATACTGGAGTGGGTTGCCATTTCCTCCTTCAGGGGATCTTCTTGACCCAGGAATTGAACCTGCATCTCCCTTGTCTCCTGCATTGCAATTGAATTCTTTACTGCTGAGCCACCCAGGAAGCCCACTGCATGTTTCTCAGTGGGCTATATTCTTTAACTGCCATAACTGAGAAGTCTTGTAAGGGTAACCCCTCAGGGCTCTGCTTGATGGCTTTTAAAAAAAATTATTTATTTTAATTGGAGGCTAATTACTTTACAATATTGTAGTGGTTTTTGCCAAACATCAACATGATAAGAGAGTGGGATAGTACCTTGAGACAGGAATCCTGAGTGCTCCAATCTCCCTTTGCTTTGGATGAGTTCTTTTTTTTTTTAATTTGGGTAAAGAAATTTATTATCACCTTGCAGCCACAAATAATTTTTTAAATCAATTTATTTATTTTTTTCTTTACAGTAGTGTGTTGGTTTTGCCATATATTGACATGAATCCGCCATGGGTATACATGTGTTTCCCTTCCAGAACCCCCCTACACCTCCCTTCCGATTCCATCCCTCTGGGTCATCCTGGTGCACCAGCCCTGAGCACCCTGTATCATGCATCAAACCTGGGCTGGCGATTCATTTCACATATGATAATTTACATGTTTCATTGCCATTCTCCCATATCATCCCACCCTTGCCCTCTCTCATAGAGTCCAAAAGACTGTTCTCTACATCTGTGTCTCTTTTGCTGTCTTGCATACAGGGTTATCATTACCATCTTTCTAAATTCCATATATATGCATTAGTATACTGTATTATTGTTTTTCCTTCTGGCTTACTTCACTCTGGATAATAGGCTCCAGTTTAATACACCTCATTAGAACTGATTCAAATGTATTCTTTTTAATGGCTGAGTAATATTCCATTGTGTACATGTACAACAGCTTTCTTATCCATTCGTCTGCTGATAGACATCTAGGTTGCTTCCATGTCCTGGCTATTGTAAACAATGCGGCGATGAACATTTGGGTACATGTGTCTCTTTCAATTCTGGTTTCCTTGGTGTGTATGCCCAGCAGTGGGATTGCTGGGTCATATGGCAGTTCTATTTCCAGTTTTTTAAGGAATCTCCACACTGTTCTCCATAGTGGCTGTCCTAGTTTGCGTTCCCACCAACAGTGTAATAGAGTTTCCTTTTCTCCACATCCTCTCCAGCACTTATTGCTTGTAGACTTTTTGATATTAGCCATTCTGACCAGCGTGAGATGGTACCTCATTGATGGTTTGATTTGCATTTCTCTGATAGTGAGTGATGTTGAGCATCTTTTCATGTGTTTGTTAGCAATCAGTATGTTGTCTTTGGAGAAATGTCCATTTATTTCTTTGGCCCACTTTTTGATTGGGTCGTTTATTTTTCTGGAATTGAGCTGCAGGAGTTGCTTGTATATTTTGAGGTTAATTATTTGTCTGTTGCTTCATTTGCTATTATTTTCTCCCATTCTGAAGGCTGCCTTTTCACCTTGATTTTAGTTTCCTTTGTTGTGCAGAAGCTTTTAATTTTAATTAGGTCCCATTTGTTTATTTTTGCTTTTATTTCCAATATTCTGGGAGGTGGGTCATAAAGGATCCTGCTTTGGTTTATGTCGGAGAGAGTTTTGCCTATGTTTTCCTCTAGGAGTTTTTCAGTTTCTGGTCTTACGTTTAGATCTTTCATCCATTTTGAGTTTATTTTTGTGTATGGTGTTAGAAAGTGTTCTAGTTTCATTCTTTTACAGATGGTTGACCAGTTTTCCCAGCACCACTTGTTAAAGACATTGTCTTTTCTCCATTATATATTCTTGCCTCCTTTGTCAAAGATAAGGTGTCCGTAAGTGTGTGGATTGATCTCTGGGCTTTCTATTTTGTTCCATTGATCTATATTTCTGTCTTTGTGCCAGTACCATACTGTCTTGATGACTGTGGCTTTGTAGTATAGCCTAAAGTCAGGCAGGTTGATTCCTCCAGTTCCATTTTTCTTTCTTAAGATTGCTTTGGCTATTTGAGGTTTTTCATATTTCCATACAAATTGTGAAAATTTTTGTTCAAGTTCTCTGAAAAGAACGGCTGGTAGCTTGATAGGAATTGCATTGAATCTACACATTGCTCTAGGAAGCATACTCTTTTTCACTATATTGATTCTTCCAATCCATGAATGCGGTATATTTCTCCATCTATTTGTGTCCTCTTTGATTTCTTTCATCAGTGTTTTATAGTTTTCTATATATAGGTCTTTTGTTTCTTTAGATAGATATATTCCTAAGTATTTTATTCTTTTTGTGTCGATGGTGAATGGGATTGTTTCCTTAACTTCTCTTTCTGTTTTCTTATTGTTAGTGTATAGGAATGCAAGGGATTTCTGCGTGTTGATTTTGTATCCTGCAACTTTACTATATTCACTGATTAGCTCTAGTAATTTTCTGGTAGAGTCTTTAGGATTTTCTGTGTAGAAGATCATGTCATCTGCAAACAGTGAGCGTTTTACTTCTTCTTTTCCAATCTGGAATCCTTTTATTTCTTTTTCTGCTATGATTGCTGTGGCCAAATAAATAAATATTTTTTAAAAATAATGTGACTATATTGTAAAACATTTCATACATTTGGATACAACATTATGGATAATGTTTCTAAGGAACTGAAGTCACTTTGTAATCTTGATTGGACCTTCATAATGTACCCTGCTGCTTAAAAGCTAAATTATGATGTGGAAGAACCCAGGGATATGATTTCAACTTGGGCTTAAACTATTTTAAGATATGCATGTGCTTGCTTTTTCAAGATAGCAGGCAAACGTGGTATACTCAATTTTTGTTTCTCAGTCCTTTGCAAGATAAGGGGAACTGGGGCAGGGGGCAAATCTCTGCAGTCAGCCAAGTTTTTCTTGGAAGCTTCAGGCTTCCAGTTTTGCTCTCTTTGCCCTTTGGAGTACTCTTCTCCTTCAAGTTCTCAGTGCCCTGCTGCTTTCTACCTTCCTCCCTTAATTAAGCAGGAAATAATTTGATCACGTTCCTTTCACTGCATTCCTGTGATGCTGATTTTTTTCTGCCAGGTGCTCTTTGAAGTTCAGTTCAAATCAGTGGCTACTGAGCATCTACTGCATTCGAGGTACCAACTGGGCTAGATGAGGTGGATATAAAGGCTAATGGGTCATGGCCCCTTCCTCAAGGAATTAACAACTTGATATTGAAATAGAAGAAATGCAAAGACAAGACAATAAAATTTGCTATAAACAAAATTCAAAGTATAGCAAGTGTATGTGAGAAAGGGATTATTCTTAGTAGGTTTTTAATTAGAATTTGAAAGTTTATTGTTGAGGAAATAGGGATATTGGAGACAGGCATTATGAGCAAAAGGATCCATAAGGAAAAGGTCCACTGAAGGCAAAGTGCAGGGCATGTTCCAAGAATAGTAAAGAGTTTTTTAAGAGTAGAATATAGAATACACAAAAGAGTGTTTTCTTTCTTTATGGAACAGTGAACCATCAGTTGTTTTTTAAGAGAGGAGCACTAATTCAGGAAGGTCAATCTCATGGGAATATAAATTCAGATTGAAGTCAGGGAGACTGTAGGATGAGAAACAGATAACCTACTGTAATTGTTTAGATGATATGTGATGATGCCCTGAACCAGTCTACTGGCAGAGAAATGGAAAGATGGGAAGATTGAATAGATAAAAAGACAGAAGGAAGAAGACCTACAAAATTTTAGTGACTAACTAGAATTGATACATAAGGGGAAGGGAGGATTTAAAGATGAGACCATTTTGTCAGTCCTGATCATCTGGGAGAAGAGTAATTTTATTAACCAAATTTGGAATAATTGGCACAGTTATAGGAGATAGGTGATGAAATCAGATTGTGAATGCTGAGCTTAGTTTTTCCTTGTATTTTCAGATGGAGGTATTCAGGAGGGGGCTAAAAATGCATGTTGTGTGATTCTCAGGAGAAAATTCAGAGTGAAAAATAAAGATTTGGGATATATTGTCATTGATGTGAATAATTACTGTATAGGACTGGTGGCATCATAAAAAAAATGGAGGCTAGTGTGAGAAGAGAAGACTGAGGACATCTTCTTGAACTCCTGTATTCAGGAAATAGGAGGAAGGAGAAGAGCTCCTGATGGTTGTTAGGGCAACAAACTTTTGGACTCAGTAGGAAAAGGCAAGGGTGGGATGATTTGAGAGAACAGCATTGAAACATGTATATTACCATATATAAAATAGATGACCAGAACAAGTTTGATGCATGAAGCAGGGCACCCAAAGCTGGTGCTCTGGAACAACCCAGAGGGATAAGGTGGGGAGGGAGAGGGGTTTAGGATTGGGGGGCACACATGTACACCTGTGGCTGATTCATGTTGATGTATGGCAAAACCATCACAATGTTGTAAGGTAATTATCCTCCAATTAAAATAAATAAAATGATTGAAAAATAAAAGAAATGGAAAAAAGAATAATCAAACATAGGTGATAGTGAGATAAGTATGTACTGACTGGCCCACCTGTCCCTTGATGGGCAGTTTTGCTGTATTTATTATTCTTTTGTATTCATAATAATTGCCGAGAAAATTCTTGCCAAATGAATGAATATTACAGAAGCCAATGGGGAAGACTACTTTTCATTGAGGATAAAACCTGACAAATGTGGTCTGAAGTTGAATAGAATTGAACCTGGGAATGGCACTGGTCATAGTGATAAAGAGATCATTTATTGGTAATTTGGTCAGAGCAGTATCTGGAGAGCTGAGGGCAGAAATCAGATTAGAGCAATTTGAGTAGTGAATTGGAATTGGATATAAAGAAGCAGGATAGAGTATAAACTATTTTTTAACTAAGTTTTGGAGTGCAGAAAATGAGAGTTATGGGATACTTTCTCCCTGGAAAGGATTTTTCACAAGAGGTTTGATGCCTTTAATAAATATTCATTGATTGTCTATTTTCTAGACACTTTGCTAGATGCTGGAATGTTCCAATTAAAGGAAGATTTGAATAGGTTTGCAGGTCAAAGAGAAGGAATCGATGCAAAGAAAAAAGACTGAAAATGAAAGAGGCAGAAAGGCTGAACTCACAGACCAAGATATTAAAGGAAGTCAGAGAGCTGAAAGGGACAGATTCATAGATTAGTCTCCAAAGAGGTGGACCCTTTTCCCTTTGAGACAAGAAATAGAAATGAAAGGAAATAAAGGTAAAAGTATCGGGAACTTTTGTGATTGGATCACTGAGAGCTGAAAGAATTCATATGAAAATTTTTTCCCTCACAAAAGTAGATAGAAGAGGTCATCTGTTCAAGTTTCAGGCTTGGGGGACTTGAGAAAAGTGGAATATCTTTGTATGCTTGCATGCATGCTAAGTTGCTTCATTCATGTCGGACTCTTTGTGACCCCTATTGACTGTAGCCTGTCAGGCTCCTTTGTCTGTGAGATTCTCCAGGCAAGAATACTGGAGTGGATTGCCATGCCCTCCTCTAGGGGATCTTCCTGGTGCAGGATTGAACCCATGTCTCCTATATTGGCAGGTGGGTTCTTTACCATTAGCATCACCTGGGAAGCCCCATCTTTGGTATAGGTACCTTGAAAAATTATCTAAGTAGGCTGAAGTGGTGAAAAGAAAAGCATTGTTCGTAGGCTCTGAAAGGCCAGTGTTGGTTGGACAGCAAGTGTTCATGTGAAATACCCCATCAGGGTATTCATATAACTTTCCCCAGTGATGGTTAGCTCCCCTGAAGTAGGAAGAGTAAATGAGTATTTGAATCAATTTAATAAACAATTAAATTCTGGGATTTGGTTGAAACACAGGTGTGAAATACTAAGGAGTAAGCGTTTTGAGGGTGGGAGAGAAACTGAATGAGTATATATTTGCAATTTATTGAGAATCTTCCAAGTTGAATTCATTGCAATAGATGCTTTTCTTGCATGCTCTGATTTGAATCCCATCATATACCTGGAAGATGAAGTGGTTATTATAGTATCCAGTTTACAGGTAATGAAATCATGGCTCAGAAAGTTTGCCTACAGCTTCACAGCTAGTTTGAAGGGGAGCTAAGATTCAAACCCTTTGTCTCCAAATACCATAAATTTTAAGTCTTTAGCAGTAAAGTAAATGCAATGTCTTCCTCATAGTTAAAGGGTGAGAGGGAGGTAAGGAATTAAGAATATTTGGGAGCCATGGAAGCCTTCTTTCTCCTTTGTCCATGAATGAGTTAAACACCTCTCCCTTGTTCTCCCTGAAGGTAGCTTCTTTACCCATAGGTGCCCTGGTTAAAGTGAAAGTGAAGCCACTCAGTCGTATTTGAATCTTTGCGACCCTATGGACTATACAAACTCCTTCACCCATGGGATTTTCCAGGAAAGACTACTGGAGTGGATTGCCATTTCCTTCTCCAGGGGATCTTCCCGACCCAGGGATCAAACCCTGGTCTCCCGTACTGCAGGCAGACTCTTTACCGTCTGAGCCACCAGTGAATGAACCAGTTCCTATATTGTCCTTTACTTTCCATTCGCTAGACTGATAGGTTTTAGAATGCTTCAATTTTGAAGTTAGAATGACCTAGATTTGAATCTTGCCACTGCATGCTATGACAAACCTAGGCAGCATATTAAAGCAGAAACATCACTTTGCTGACAAAGATCTGTATAGTCAAAGCTGTAGTTTTTCTAGTAGTCATGTATGGATGTGAGTTGGACCATAAAGAAGGCTGGACACCAAAGAATTGATGTTTTTGAACTGTGGTGCTGGGGAAGACTCCTGAGAGTCTCTTGGACTGCAAGGACATCAAACCAGTCAATCCTAAAGGAAATCAACCCTGAATATTAATTGGAAGGACTGATGTTTAAGCTGAAGCTCCAATACTTTGGCCACCTGATGCAAAAAGCCGATGCATTGGAAAAGACCTTGATTCTGGCAAAGGTTGAGGAAAAGAGGAGAAGGGGATGACAGAGGATGAGATGGTTGGATGGCATCACTGATTCAATGGACATGCATTTGAGCAAACTCCAGGAGATAGTGAATGATAGGGAAGCCTAATGTGCTGCAGTCCATGGGATCGCAAAGAGTTGGACACAACTTAGCGACTGAACAACAATCACATACTAACTGTGAAACCCTGAGTGAGTTATATAACCTCTTGGGGCCTTAGTTTCATCTTCCATGTAATGGATTCAAAAACTGCATCATTGAATTAAGCCAGATGGTATATATCAATCCCCTAGCAGAGTGTTACATGAGCTCAGTCTACCTATCATCATACTGAACCATAATCATTACTGTTAGATATTTTACAACTTTATTCAAACTGGCCTTATCCTCTCCAATAGCTCTGCCCTTTGATTCTCAGATCTTGGGGAAAATTCTTCCCAGAACTGTGATCATCTTCATTTCCAATCCCTGAAACCTAGAAAACCATTCAAAATCTTGTGGTTCAGAGTATTAGGTGCCTAGGACATCCTGCATCCAGGTTATTTGACCGAGTTCTCTAAGGTTTGGGTCCAGGACATGAGAGAAGCCAGGCAGGCACTTTGGCTGTTAGTGGGTGAAGGACAGGAAGAATTGGTTCTGAAGCAAAGTAGGGAGGACCAGTTGGCTTTAGGGTAAGCTCAGAAAATAAGGGCTCAAATCTGAGATGTGAATTTCCATTAGTTTGTGCAGTAAGATGATAATTAAGTGTGGTCTGTATCAAATGTCCACAATGAGGCAAGAGAACTAAAATTACAAAGAAAATTAATGAAGGCATCAATCAGTTCATTCTCTCTTGATCTGGCTCTTCTGAATTTTCAGGTGTTATTCCTATTTCCCACAGTGATGAGCTGCTTGCCTCTTCCTCACATACATTCTACAAAGCTTTGCTGTCACTGTCTTTGCTTCTCGAGTCTATTGACTCCCTTTCTCATCCTTTCATTTGTGCACCCCTACTTCTCCACTAAGAATAGAGTATTCTCTCCTCCAGAGAGAATTGACCTCTCATCCCCCAGACCAGATTGGGCTTTCAAAGCACACTGTGCATATTTGTACAGCAGTACTTCTAAATCATCCTATCACTTTGTCTTCACCCTGTGGACTTTGAGCTCCTGGAGGGCTGGGATGACATCTTATTTATCTTTGATCTCATAACATTTAGTGTGGCGTATAGCATAGAGTTAATATTCAGTGACTATATGTTTATAAAAAATGTATGTGTTTGCATGTAGCATAGTGACAATTATGTAGGTCATTTACTGTGCATTTAATGACATCTTTGTTGCAAGTTTTATTGGATTACAGCAGTGATCTCTCTATATGTTTTCTCAGTCTTCATAGTTTGTTGCTGATATAGCATGGCTGTCTGTTTGCAACTTAAACAAATTACTGGGAACACTGCTTGCAAGGCACACATTTTTCTTTATAGTCCTTTGTTCTTTAACCTCTGGGGAATTCTGAATTGCTGTATACTATCACATTTGAAACAAAATCCCAAAGAATGCAGCATCTTGCAAAACAAGTTAAAAATACACATATAATATTTTAATGGCCATATTTCATTGTATAAGTAAAAGCCGATTTACCTGGCATCCTATCACCAGGAACTCTCCATTAACTGTTCCCTTTCTGCTCTCACTATTCAGAGAGAACTTTGATGCTCATAACATGAACCCTGAGACCCTGTAGCTTCATGAAGTGACTTCTGAATCATCAAAAGAAAATTGAATCCCTCTTCAGTGTTGTTTCCATAAAGAATATATTTTCTCTTCTCATTCTTTGAAAGTTGTCTCAGGCAGAATGGTAATTATCAAGTAGAATCTTAGATTAGCTGTGTCCCTTGACCATACCAGAAAACAGAGTTCTGTAAACAGGTCTGATGATAGTAATTGGATTCTTGTATAGAATTTCAATAGCACTCCAGGTGTGATTTCTATGTTAAAAGTTAGGCAAGCGGATGCTGTTTCTTTTCTTTCAGGGAGAGTTATTCTAAGGATTAATTAAATGATACCTGAATCACACCTCTGGCCTTTCCGAGAAGGGTGCTATATAAGTGTAATACCACCAAGTGAAGCAGGCGTCACTTCTAGTCAATAAAAAAATCTTACAATTTTCATCTAAGTGATGCAGATGCTTTTGCTCTTACAGTTAAGGTCAACCATCTCTTGTTTCAGTAGAAAATGGAATTTTGAATTAGTGTCTTGCCAAGTTTGCTTTTTCTCAGCTTTGTGACTGACATTCTATTTTGTTGTATTCTAGAATGAAATGAGTGCTTCCTAATTAAATGATCATGCCTCCAGATTAACAGGTTAATGTCATTGTTTGAAAGATTGATGATTTCCTTGTAGACAATATGTTTATAAATGGTAGCTATAACTTTAAATATTATAGTATGTCCTTTGGTTCAGATGTCCAGATTCTTTTCCAGCCAGCTAAGTGCAAGGGGTAATAGAAACAAAGCTGCAGGTGCCCACCTCCAAGAGAACAGTTTTTAAAGATTCGTATATGGCCTAGCTGACACCCCACATGATACCTACTAAAATCCCTAGAGCACAGATTAAGTCAAATACATTTTTCTTTCTTGAGAAACTGGGATCAGGACCGAAGATTCTAACTCATCTCCTTTGGACGCTTGAACTGGGACGTCATGTGTGGTTAAGGCTAGGGGTAGACTTCTTTTGGTTATGTGTACATGGAGCAGAGAAAGTCAGGAGGAAGAGAATGAGAGAGATTGTGTTCCCCTCTAATTTATATGTTGATACCCTAACCTCAAATATTATACAATTTATAAATAGAACCTTTGAGAGCTAATTAGTTTTAGGTGGTCACGAGGGTGGACCCCTATGATGGGATTAATATCCTAGAGAACAACACCAGAGCTCTGTTGCTCTCTCTACTGTGTGAGGACACAATGAGAAGGAAGATGTCTGCAGGTGAGGAAGAGAATCCTCTCTAGGAGCCATTTATGCCAGTTCCTTAATCTTGGATCTCACCACCTTCAGAATTGCGAGATATAAGTGTTTCCTAAGCTGCCCAGTCTAAGAGTAACCTAAGCTGACTGAGAGAGGGAGAGAGATGGAGAGATGGAGAGAGATCAAGAAGTTAAAGAGTAACAAGATACCATTTGTTTCCAAAGAATAAGAGGTAAAATAAATCATTGCTCTGATCAGCTATGCAGTTCCTGGTTCCAAACCTTCATGAAACCTACCTATGCTTCCTAACCTAGGGTCTTTGACATACTCCTGTATCCTTGCAATAAATTCTAACACCTTTTTTGGACTTGGTAAGTTTATCTTTTTGCTTCTGGCTCCCATATGAACCCTAAATAAGATAGCTACTTGATATTCATCCTATTTACATGGTTAAAAAAATAACAAGAGAAGAATAATTTAATATATATTTTTAAAATTGGATGGATATTTTATATTGGAAATCTACCCAGCTTTTATGAGGATAATATAAATAACTGACCTTTATGCACAGACCATTTTCTAGAAAATCTTAAAATACATGTTCAATTTAATTTTTTACCTTAACAATATTGAGAACCATAGTGATTTTTTCACATTTCGGGGGATCAGTGCATCTTTAATGGGATAGTACATTATATGTATGTACACACACACACACACACACACACACACAAAGTTTTCCCATTTACATCCTTAGTGGCGATATTTAAAGGTCATGTTGCCTTTATGATTTTTAGCACACTGTTGATAGAGACTGCTGATCTTTAATTAAAAGGTCAGATATCTCATCTTCCTCCAGTGACTTATGATTATTTTCATTATCAATGAGCTGAATTTGTATTATTTAATAAATCTGGATTCAAATAATTTTTTAATCTCTGGAGCTTTGGAAAGATTTATTAATTCTGAAGGCTAAATTGAATTCAAAAGATTCCATTTTGTTCAAATGCCCCCTCCATTAAAGAGCATTGTTAGAAATCTACAAAGAATATTTTGATCAGCACCTTTTCTCTATCCCACTTGGACTCTTGAAAGCCATACCATCTTGCATTTCTTGGTTCTTTGAACCAAGGCCAAAGCCATATTTGGCTTTGGTACCCAATTCATTCCCTTGAAGCAGAATTTCATTTCCCATTTCAAGAACCTAATACCTTCTGAATCCTCCTGGCTACTGTAGTTGTTGTCTCTCTAAAGCTTTTTCCTCCTCCCACGTGTCAATATTTAGTACTTGCTACTAAATCTTCATGTAGAATTGTAGTGACTCGTTTCATTGTACAAGAGCTCTGTTGTATCTGCTGTGATCCTGGGGGCAGATCAATAGTCATGATGGTGTCCATGACTACAGATGATTTGATAGATTCTCTTCCATGGTGCAATTAAAATTAGAATTGGAACTCCTGTCCCAACAACATGTAATGACTTAATGAAAATTTGGGGATCTGTGGTATGAAGTGTGCCAAGGTGGGTTCCTATAAGATTTCCCACTTGACCTGGCAGGAGGCTCTGAATCTCTTGAATCCTAGAGTGGACTCTGGGAGTTGTTGTCTTTATCAGTCACCAAGTCATGACTAACTCTGATCCCATGGACTGCAGCACACCAGGCCTCCCTATCTGTCACCATCCCCTGGAGTTTGCCCAAGTTCATGTCCATTGAATTGGTGATGCCATCCAAGCATCTCATCCTGTTACCCTCTTCTCCTTCTGCCTTCAGACGTTCCTAGCATCAGGGTCTTTTTCAATGAATCAGATGTTAAATAGTCTTTTTGTTTCTCTCTGGGAGACAAAGATACAAATGACCTCATAGAGGTGCAGGAAGAAGAATAGAGATGGGGCAGCTGAAGATACTCTTTTTGTTCTGCCTTAATTCATTCATTCATTTGACAAATCTTTATTGAGCATCTACCCTACTTTATGAGGCATAATCCTAGCTGTTGTGCATAAAGCAATAGGTAAAATGCTCACTTTGTTCTCAAGGATCATGCAACTAGGGAAGCAGTGAGAATGTACACACATTTTCATGTTAAACATGTCATATTATTATTGATGTAAATAGGGAAAACATAGAAGAGGGATACCTAAACCTATACCTTAGTATTCAAGGAAGACTTCTAAACAAAGTAACCCCTAGGAGAAGCTCTAAAGCAGTGGTCCTCAGCCTCTTTCAAAGCAAGAACTGGTTTTGTGGAAGACAGTTTTCCCACAGACCATGGTTGGGGGGATGGTTTCAGGAAGATTCAAATGCATTACATTTACTGTGCACTGTATTTCTACTATTATTACATCAGCTCCACTTCAGATCATCAGACATTAGATCCTGGAGGTTGGGACCCCTGCTCTAAAGGACAAGGAAGAATTAGCCCGGTATGTCTGAGAGAGAGAGAGAGAGAGAGAGAGAGAGAGAGAGAGAGAGAGAGAGAGAAAGAG
>ML664037.1:664987-766062 GCA_007570785.1 Antilocapra americana | reverse complement strand
AGAGAGAGAGAGAGAGAGAGAGAGAGAGAGAGAGAGAGGCAAAGAAGAAAGGTACATTGGAGTTAGTGGGAAGTGTGTGTTGGGGGGAGAAAATGTGCAAAGGCTTTGAACTCTTTCAGCGAATAGAAATTAATTTGGCAAGGTTGGAACATAGGTAGGGAAAGGCAATACAATAAGCTGAAAAGAATTGCAGGGCCCAGAATGTGCAAGTCTATTTTCCCCATACTGAGGTGTCTGAAAATTATCCTGAGGACAATAGACAACCTTTAAAAATTTTAAAGGAGGAATGTTGCATCATCATTTCATTTTCAAAAAGTCACTTTGGGTGCTGTAAAGAGAATGCACTTGATTGTGGCTGACAAAAGGATATTTTCATTGGCCGAGTGATGGCAGTGGGGGTGGAGAGAAGTGAATTGATTCATAATATATCAGAGCTGAAGTGAACTCTTGAAGACTATCTCTATCCAATGTCAACAAAAGTAAGTAGCACAGGGTAGGTGTTCAGTTAATATTGTCTTAGTGAATCAAGGTGACTGGGTGAGGGCTCTTGGTATATACAGTAGCTTATCTGTGAATAAGTATGTAGAGAGAAGAGGAGAGGATCTAGGTCTCAGCTTGGGGTTCTGCTCATGCTTGTAGGCAGTGAACACCAATGAAAAGCTGAAGAAGAACTGGAAAAGGAGTAGTATGAGCAATAGGGAGAAGAGTAAAGGGAATTGAGGTTGAGGAATTAGAAATAGCAAGTATAGCTTTTTATTCCAAGATGATTGGTACTTTGAAATATTTGAGAAATAGGACCAAGGGATAGAATGGCCCAAGGAAGGATTATTTTTAGTGAGTGAAGATATGCACACTTATAAACTTCAAATATCAAAGGTAAGAAACAAGATGTCCATGTCCTAGTTTCTGAAACCTGTGAATGTGTTACCTTACTTGGTGAAAAGTACTGTCCATAGATGATTAAGTTGAGGAACTTGAGATGAAAATTATCCTGGGTTATCTGGGTGTACCCAGTATAGTCATGTTGTTGTTCCATTGCTCAGTCATGTCTGACTCTTTGTGACCCCATAGACTGCAGCATAGCAGGCTTTGCTGTCCTTCACTGTCTCCTGGACTTTGCTCAAATTCATGTCCATTGAATCGATGATGCCATCCAATCATCTCATCCTCTGTTTCCCCTTTCTCCTCCTGCCCTCAATATTTCCAAGCATCAGGGTCTTTTCCAGTGAGTCGGTTCTTCACGTTAGGTGGCCAAAGTATTGGAGCTTCAGCAATACAGTCATAATGTGCCTTAAAAGAGTGAGAGGAAGGAGATGTGATGAGGAAGGCAACATGTCAGGATCAGAAAAAGATGTGAAGATGCTACACTGTTGGCTTTGATGATGGAAGAAGGGGTTTGGGAAAATGGAGGAATGAACTAAGGAAGGACTGCATTCTGTGTACCATGCAAGTGGTCTCCAGAAGCTGGAAAGGACAAGGAAATGGGTTGTTTGTGCCCTGTGCCTTTAGATTGGAATACAGACCTGCCAGTGCTTTGCTTTTTGCCTAATGAGACCAGTGTTGGACTTTTGACCTCCAGAACAGTGAGATAATAATTTTGTATTGTTTAAGCCATTAATTTTCTAGCAATTTGATGCTGCCTCAATAGGAAACTACTACAGGCTGCAGTGGAAACATGTGCATTGAATCTAGGACTTCATGTCATCATGAGACTGGAGAAAACACAGAGAGCGAATAATGCAGCAGCAAGATTTTCAGGTATAAAGGGCCATTGAGAGTTTATATGTGTCCAGACAGTCCCTTTCCAACATACTCAAGGTTGGACTGCATGAATCAGGTTAACTAATCAGTTAACTCAGATCTAAATGTTAAAGGCAAGCACTATCCATCATTGGTTGTGATCATTTTAATATGGATTGGCTTTCTTTAAAGTAAACGTAATATACAATGGTTAAAATATTACAAATACTTATATGACTCAGGATTATGTTTTAAAGTGTAGGTAGATTTTCCACTGCATTTTAAATTCCATGAGGGCAAGAAATACACATCTTTTTCACTATTAACTCCCTTTGCCTAGTACAGTACTTGGCATGTCACAGGTGCTCAATCAATATTTAGTATATGAGTGAATAAAAGAAAAGGCTTTACCATAGGGAGTTTACAACATATTAAAGAACATTTCATACATATTTGATTTTACACACAGGTTTTCATGAAGATACATTTTGTGTAAAGAGGGCTTATGTCAGCCATGAGATTTATAATTGACTCAACATATTGGGTATTTTTGGACTTTCACTCTCCGCTCTAGGAATAGGGGACACAGAAGTGAAGAAAACCAAGGGCCTGCTCTCATGTAACGTATAGAATTTTAGTAGACACAGACAGTAACCAGATACACTATGGGTTCACAAGTATTTCTGTACCTTCTACAAGGAGATGTCATTCTTTATCCAATATTAATGGGATGTAAGCTTTGACTAATCACCTCCCCCCCCAAAAAATGTAAGGTTTGGAGCCATCCATGTTCTTATTTTGTCCCCTTTTTGTTAGGTTCTACCTAGGGGTAGTTATTTGATACAGCAGAGGAGGAAAACTAGCATCTGTTGAATGCATTCTATATACCGAGCACTATGCTTGGTTCTTGCTCTCATCTACCTACCTATGGTGAATGTTCCATTTACCCTGTCAAGATAAATTTAAAAGCAGTTTACATAAGCTGTTTTCTAATATCTTCATCTTGCACGTGAAGGAACAGTCTCAGAGATGTAGGAGAATTGTTAAAAAGCACACAGCTAGTAAACAGTGGAGATGGCATTTGAACACTCATTTCCTGCCAGAACCCATCATGCACAAACCATCACATTGCTGTGTTGAACATGACCTCAACTTTTTTACCTCTGTATTGCAGCAAGCCACAGTAAAAGGCTCCTGAGTTGTCAGTTTATATTGGAGTTATAATGAGCTGCTGTAGAACATAATACTGTTGCGGAAGAAGGCCTTGGTTCACTAAACCAAGTGATTTGAGGGAGTGGCAGATGGTGGAGATGTGAAGAAAGACCAGCACAATTGAGGGCCAGTTTTCTGATGTGCTAACTAGTGTGCAACTCTGGACAATGTTTCTTGAAGGTGTCTGAGGCATCCCAGTCTCTGAGCTCCCCTTCTGCTGTCTCAGAATTTACCTTTGCTTGTACTTGTGGACTCTGTGATTTTCACAATCTCATTAACTGTCTGGTCCAGGTTCCTGATGTGCTGCTGTGATTGTGGAAGCATTTGAGTCTTTGCCAGTCATGTGGAGGGGCTGGAACTCCGGTGTGGGAGGCAGTGCACTGCTTTTAATTAGCTGCAGCTGAATTCCCATCACCTGGATGAAGTTTTAGTGTACTGCCGCTCACATCATTTGAATAACAGGCTGCATTGACTAGAGCTCCCATCCCCTGATGGGAGTCTGTCTAGTTTGAGCTCAGGAAGCTGATGTGATTAAGTGTGGGGGTTTGATTAGGTGGACTTTGACAAGGCTTATTTGATTGTGTCAGGCTGGGATTTCTTGAGGAATTGCCTCTGTCTCAAAATTGAACCACAACTTGACATGTCTGGGAACTTGGGATTTCTGGGCTGTGAGGCCGAAGGAATTAATTTTAATTGGCTAAAAGTAAAGACTGAGGAATTCAGAATACCTTGCACACCCCCATTATCTCACTCAACCATTTGTTTTCCTATCATGGACACTAATTTAGATGACATCAGCAGGCTCTGCAGATCATTTTCATCTATGCACTGGGCCTGAGAGTTACAAATGGACCAGCCAGAGGAGATTCTTGTCCTGCAGGATTCATACCTAGACAGTGTCTTACACAAGCACACTTAATAGAGCCTCTAGGCAGGACGTCTGGGACAAGGCAATGGAGCAGTAATGGAGGTCATAAGTGGGCTTTATATTTATACCATGTACAGCTAATTATTCATTTCACTAAATGCCATAACATGATGTCCTTTCTGGGTAGTGAAAACCTAGGGGATTTGCCCTAAAGATAGAGTTCAGTAGTTCCTTAATTACTGCAAGGCTGTATCTTGTTGGCAATTTCAAAGGAATCCCCAGGCTACCTCCTCTATGAAAGCCAAGAGTGAGTCAACATTGTGGGGAATGGAGCTTCAGTATGTATGTATTTCTTGTGTTTGAGGGTTGCTGACCATATAACCTATATTAGTATAGGAAATGCTGCATCACAGTTTGCCTGGGCAAGCCATCTCAGTGTTTAACCTCTGGCATGGCACTTGGGATAGTCTGGAACAGAATGGGGCTCTCTGAGACTGGGGGAGTTGATCTCATACTTCTCATAAGCACCTCTCTGTTGAGCAATAGGTTGTTAACACCCACCACAAAGTTCTTAGATGAACCCAACTTTTCATCGAACTCATTCCACAATGATCTCCCATTACTAGTAGCATCTTACTAATGACACAGAGCCCTGAAGCTGCTTTTACAAAAGTACATGAAATCTGTTGAATCAGAGCTGTTTCTAAAGAGAAACAGATGTGCTACCCAAACTCAATTTCTTGGATGCTTCTGTAGTAATTGTGTGCTGGATCCATATACTTCCCCCTTCTTCTGCTCCCAGCTTCTAAAAGGCAAATGTCTAAAGTAATACAAAAGCTTCAGTAACCCACTCAGCCTAGGATTTATCCAGTAACCAGGTCAGCAAAGGACAGACTGTGAGGAAACATGGTTCCTTGTTTGATGTGCTCCTAGTATTTCTAACTTCCTGAATGTTGGGAGAAATAGACAAGCAGACGCACACACTCTTCCGTGCTTCCCTGGCCACAGCATCTTCCTTATGAATTAAAATTAAGAAAGATTAATTAGCGTGCTGCTGTAGAGCATGTGGAAGATGGCTGCTCCCCTGATGCATGTAGAGAGGGTGCTACAGGCCTGTGATTCATTGCTCTGTCAGCAGTGTGAGATACACTCTATGAAAATGCCATATAAATGCAAATACAAATACAAACACCACCTTTCCCTGTTGGCTAGTGATAAGGTGCTCATCCAGATGAGACATTAAGATTTAAAAGCAGAAAAGTAATAGCTGGGAGGGGAGAGAAACACAATTACTCTTCAAACAAAGTTTCCTTTTTAAGAAAGTCATTAAAGTGTTTTGTTGCCCCCCCCAACCAGTGACAGTTGTTCTACAGCCTGAATGGGGAGACCATATTCAGAAATGATGCATTTGTGATTCAATTAGTAAGGGGACAAATTCAAAATAGGACTGAGAGATGGGGGATTTATTGTGCCAAAGAGGGGTGTGTTTTTACCAGGGTTGAGTGAGGAGCTCATGGCCAAGTTGCCTCTGATATGGGCCCTAGTCACTGACTTAATAATGCACATGGATCTTTATATCATCCCTTATATTTTTTTCAAGTGCTTATGTGAAAGCAGGAAAAAAAAATCAAGCAACCCAGTGAAGGCCTAGCCCTGTACTTGGCACTTTCTTCTTAAGGCAAAGAAGGGTTTGCAGAGAGCCATTTTCTCAGTTGTGTTTCCCAATTGTATTGCAGCTTGATGGCTTACTGTTGATATATGGAGAGGTCCCTTAAGATAGATGTGAAAGGAGAGTGAATAATGGAATCATAGAATTTTAGAGCTGGAATGAGCCTTAGAGGATTCTACCATTGTTCCAGAACTGAAAATTTAACTAGACCCTGTCAGTAGCGAAGTTTTTCAATCCCATCAGAATCCTTGTATAAGAGCCTGAAATGAAGTCCCACTTGGGTTTCATCCAGCCTAGAATTACAGAAACTGGGATCCCAAAGCAAATAATATCTTGGGGGTAGACCTGCTTGTCCTTCCTGACATCATCTTCAAAGTTAGGGGACCTCCAAAACAACCCACATTTCCCTTTATAACCCATTGGAGAGATGGCACTCATTGAATTATTGAAACTCTTCTTGAACCAGTTTATATTATCTGCCTGCCTCCTGTCTTGGAACTGAGTGTTCACTACAGCTGTTGTTTATTGATCCCAAAGGTATTTTCCTAGAGTTTCACATTTGGACTGTGACCAGGAAGCATAGTTCTAAACTTCTGGATATATGTGAGTCTTTCAGACTCATGAACAAGAAAAAATACCAGGAATGTCATTCAGACTGTTGTTGTGCTGTCATTTTCCTCTGCCCAATACTTCCAATGAATTCTAATTGTCTTTTGTATCTTAGCAGCCTTGGGCAATTTGGCATGCAGGACCTGCCACTAATTTAATTATCTTTCATCTATTGTAGGGCTCAGCAAACATACTATGGTGCATGGGTTGGGCACCTGTTTTTGTAAATAAAGTTTTATTGGAATGCAGTCATGCTCTTATTTATGTATTGGATTTGGCTGCTTTCCCACTACAACAGTGTATTTGAAAATTGCAGTGGTTATTGTGGCCCACAAAGCCAAAATATTTATTGTCTCATCCTTTTGAAATACTTCCCAGGTGGCTCAGTTGTAAATAACCTGCCCACCAATGCAGGAGATGCAGGAGACTCGAGTTCAATCCCTGGGTCATGAATAGTCCCTGGAGAAAGTTATGGCAACCCACTCCAGCATTCTTGCCTGGGAAATCTCATGGACAGAGGAGCCTGGCAGGCTACAGTCCATAGGGTCGCAAAGAGTAGGACATTACTGAGCAACTAAGCATGAATGCATGCACACAGTTCTTTCCAAAAAATGATTGATAACATCTGCTCTATATCACTGGTTTTTTTTTTATTTACAGTCATTGAACGTGATAATAGGAGCTTTCTCAAAATACATATTGCTACAACATACTTATTAAATAAGAATATTCGTGGGTGGTTCTTGGGCTTGATATTTATAAAAAATGCAGTCCAGATGATATTGATATATCTTGGTTAGTAAGCACTGTTCTCTATGAATACTTCAGTCATTTAAACATTTTGTTTATTTCTTTGTTAGTTTTTGTCTGTGCTGGGCATTCACTGCTGTGCATGGACTCTCTAGTTGCGGCAAGCAGGGGCTTTCTCTAGTTGTGGTGCATGGGCTTCTGATTGTAGTGACTTCTCTTCTTGCAGCTCTTGGGCTCAGTAGTTGTGGCACACAGGGTTAGTCTCTCAGTGACATATGGGATCTTCCTATACCAGAGATCCAACCCATGTACCCTGCATTGGTTGGTGAATTCTTAACCACTGAATCAGCAGATAAGTCTCCACTTTGGTCATTTTATTCATTTTTATTTCTGATGATAGCCTATGGGTACAATTTGAGTCACAGCAAAAATAGCAGCTCAGATTTAACTAATTCTTGCCAAGTTGAAGACATAGAATCTCCATATCCCTTCCAGGGTCACATCTAAGATATTGTTGGGAGTCGATGGGTTTTTATCTATAGTCGTAAATGAATAAGTTTGCCATTCCTCATTGTCACCTATCACCAGTTATCACTAAATATGAATGCTGTATGTTTCTGTCTATGAAGAACTGCCCCCTATGCCAGGTGTTGCCATGGTTGCCAGATAGCACAGTCTTCTTTTGCAACTGGTAAACCAGAATATCCAAGGTATTAATGATGCTTTGTGTTTCATTGCCAAGTAAAGACGGATCCTCCCTCACTCCTCTATGCACCATTATGTTACAGACTTACCCTAGTCTTGGTACTGATGCCACATCTTACAGAGATCTTGGCAAAGCATTACAGTTTTTACTTATTCTCCATAAGTATCAAGTTCATTTCAGCTGCTCAGTTGTGTCTGACTCTTTGCTACCCTATGAACCGCAGCACGTCAGGCCTCCCTGTCCATCACCAACTCCTGGAGTCCACCCACACCCATGGCCATCGAGTCGATAATGCCATCCAGCCATCTCATCCTCCATCATCCCCTTCTCCTCCTGCCCTCAAACTTTCCCAGCATCAGGGTATTTTCCATTGAGTCAGCTCTTTGCATGAGGTGGCCAATATATTGGAGCTTCAGCTTTAACAACAATCCTTCCAATGAAAACCCAGGACTGATTTCCTTAAGGATGGACTGGTTGGATCTTCTTGGAGTCCAGAGGACTCTCAAGAGTCTTCTCCAACACCAGAGTTAAAAAGCAGCAATTCTTTGGTGCTCAGTTTTCTTTATAGCCCAACTCTCACATCCATACATGACGACTGGAAAAACCATAGCCTTGACTAGACGGATCTTTGTTGGCAAAGTAATGTCTCTGCTGTTTAATATGCTGTCTAGGTTGGTCATAACTTTCCTTCCAAGGAGTAAGCGTCTTAAATTTAATGGCTGCACTCACCATCTGCAGTGATTTTAGAGCCCAGAAAAATCAAGTCAGTCAGCGTTTCCACTGTTTCCCCATCTATCTGCCATGAAGTGATGGGACCAGATACCATGATCTTATTTTTCTGAATGTTGAGCTTTAAGCCAATTTTTTCACTCTCCTCTTTCACTTTCATCAAGAGGCTCTTTAGTTCTTCACTTTCTGCCATAAGGGTGGTGTCATCTGCATATCTGAAGTTATTGATATTTCTCCCAGCAATCTTGATTCCAGCTTCTGCTTCCTCCAGCCAAGCATTTCTCATGATGTACTCTGCATATATGTTAAATAAGTAGGGTGACAATATATAGCCTTGACGTACTCCTTTTCCTATTTGGAACCAGTCTGCTGTTCCTTGTCCAGTTCTAACTGTTGCTTCCTGCCCTGCATACAGGTTTCTCAAGAGGCAGGTCAGGTGGTCTGGTATGCCCATCTCCTTCAGAATTGTCCACAGTTCATTGTGATCCACACAGTCAAAGGCTTTGGCATAGTCAAAAAAGCATAAATAGATGGTTTTCTGGAACTCTATTGCTTTTTTGATGATCCAGCGGATGTTGGCAATTTGATCTCTGGTTTCTCTGCCTTTTCTAAAACCAGCTTGAACATTTGAAAGTTCCGATTCACATATTGCTAAAGCCTGGCTTGGAGAATTTTAAACATTACTTTTCTAGCGTGTGAGATGAGTGCAATTGTGTGGTAGTTTGAGCATTCTTTGGCATTACCTTTCTTTGGGATTGGAATGAATACTGACCTTTTCCAGTCCTGTGGCCACTGTTGAGATTTGAAATTTGCTGGCATATTGAGTGCAGCACTTTCACAGCATTATCTTTCAGGATTTGAAATACCTCAACTGGAATTCCATCATGTCCACTAGCTTTGTTTGTTGTGATGCTTCCTAAGGCCCACTTGACTTCACATTCCGGGATGTCTGGCTCTCGGTGAGTGATCACACAGTTGTGATTATCATGAAGATAATTTCATGAAAATCTTTTTTGTACAATTCTTCTGTGTATTCCTGCCACCTCTTCTTAATATCTTCTGCTTCTGTTAGGTCCCTACCATTTCTGTCCTTTATCGAGTCCATCTTTACATGAAATGTTCCCTTGGTAGCTCTAATTTTCTTGAAGAGATCTCTATTCTTTCCCATCCTGCTGTTTTCCTCTATTTCTTTGCATTGATCACTGAGAAAGGCTTTCTTATCTCTCCTTGCTATTCTTTGGAGCTCTGCATTCAAATGAGTATATCTTTCCTTTTCTCCTTTGCTTTTCACTTCCTGCCTTTTCATATGTATTTGTAAGACCTCCTTAGACAGCCATTTTGCTTTTTTGCATTTCTTTTTCTTGGGAATGATCTTGATTCCTGTCTCCTGTACAATATCATGGAGTTCCATCAGTAGTTCATCAGGCATTCTGTGCATCAGATCTAGTCCTTTAAATCTATTTCTCACTTCCACTGTATAGTCATAAAGGATTTTATTTCAGTCATACCTGAATCGTCTAGTGGTTTTCTCCACTTTCTTCGATTTCATTCTGAATTTGGCAATAAGGAGTTCATGATCTGAGCCACAGTCAGCTCCCAGTCTTGTTTTTGCTGACTATATAGATCTTCTCCATCTTTGACTGCAAAGAATATAATCAATCTGATTTCTGTGTTGACCATCTGGTGATGTCCATGTGTAGAGTCTTCTTTTTTGTTGTTCAAAGAGGGTGTTTGCTATGACCAGTGTATTCTCTTGGCAGAACTCTATTAGCCTTTGCCCTGCTTCATTCTGTACTCCAAGGCCAATTTTGACTGTTACTCCAGGTGTTTCTTGAATTCCTACTTTTGCATTCCAGTCCCCTACAATGAAAAGGACATTGTTTTAGGTGTTAGTTTTAGAATGTCTTGTAGGTCTTCATAGAACTGTTCAACTTCAGCTTCTTCATTGTTACTGGTCGGGGCATAGAATTATCCTGATATTGAATGGTTTGCCTTAGAAATGAACAGAGATCATTCTGTCATTTTTGAGATTGCATCCAAGTACTGTATTTCAGACTCCTTTGTTGACTATGATGGCTACTCCATTTCTTCTAAGGGATTCCGGTCCACAGGAGTAGATATAATGGTTATCTGAGTTAAATTCACCCATTCCAATCCATCTTAGTTCACTGATTCCTAGAATGCTGATGTTCACTCTTGTCATCTCCTGTTTGACCCACTTCCAATTTGCCCTGATTCATGGACCTAACATTCCAGGTTCCTATGCAATATTTCTCTTCATAGCATTGAATTTTACTTCTATCACCAGTCTCATTCACAACTGGGTGTTTTTTTTTTTTTTGTTTTGGCTCCCTCCCTTCATTCTTTCTGAAGTTATTTCTCCACTGATCTCCAGTAGCATATTTGTCACCTACTGACCTGGGCAATTCATCTTTCAGTGTCCTATCTTTTTACCTTTTCATACTGTTCATGTGTTCTCAAGCCAAGAATATTGAAGTGGTTTGCCGTTCCCTTCCCTAGTGGACCACATACTGTCAGACCTCTCCACCATGACCCGTCCATCTTGGGTGGCCCCATACAGCATGGCTTAGTTTCATTGAGTTAAACAAGGCTGTGGTTCATGTGATCAGATTGGCTATTTGTTTCAAAAATGAACCAAATATGAACTTGGTCAAAAAACACACCTGATGTATTCAGATTCATCTATTTTTTGCTTCTCATTGGTTGTGTCTGGCAAGTTCTTCACTTAGGACAAATTATTTCCTAGAAGTTCACTCATGATGGGAAGCCATTCACTCCTGTAGCCTCTAACTCTTACTTTACAGTCCTCAAAACACAAAATAGAAAAACTTTCAGTTCTGTAATTAGCATGACATTGAAATCCTTAGAATGCTTAAGTGTACATCTGTTCTTATTAGAAAGTAAGTCACATAGTCCTGAAGGAAAGTATTAGCTGGGTAGATACTCTCTTTGAGTGAACAAATAAAGTATTGTTTATTTAGAAATATTGCAAATGTTGAAAGTGTCTAGAGAATGCCATTTAGGGTGTTTAAAGTGTTTAGGAAGTGTTTTAATTGAGGGTATGGGGATGTTTTACCTCTAGAAGAGGAAGCAAAAAGGAGATACAATAGATATTTTCAGAAATTTGAAAAAGATGCTGTACAAAACGATTTAGCTGCTTTTTTGTAACTGAATTGGGCAGAACTCAGACTGTTGAATGAAAACTAGAATGAGACAGAGTTAAATTAAATCTAAAAAAGGACTGTGAGATTATAACAGACTGTTATGAGAAGTGGGAAATTTACTTGTGCTGTATAAATCCTAGTTAAGCCTGGGTGACCAAGTGCCTGGACTTTTGAATAGAGGACTCCACCAGATGGGAGGATTAGCTAGGTCAGTAGATTTCAAAGTGCTCTGAGAGCCCCTAAAGTGTTCCAAATCAGTGCATCAGAAGTAGCTACTTAGGTGAGGGTTGGGGAAGGTAGGACAAAAAATAGAAGTAAGACAATAAAACTGAGAAGGCAGAGTAATATTATACAGTTTTTCTTTACCACTATATCGGACCACTTGGCATATAATAGGCTCTAAGTAAATAGTCAATGAAAAAATGAGCAAATAAATGAATGAGAGGAAATAACTCGTTTCTAATAACAGTGACAAAGTGACCAAATACAAGAATAAAGCATTGCCAGTAGTACACGTTTGTGTGTGTGTCTGTGTTATAGGAGCAGTGAATCTCTTATTGAAGATTCCTGGGTAGAGGAAAGTGAATTTTTAGGTGAAATTGAGTTTAGAAGGAGATGAAAAACTTAGGATAGCAGAGGGTAAAATAAGAAGATGCAGAATAACAATGAAAGATTCCTAAGGCAGGGTACTTTATCTGTCTTGTTTAGTTCAAAATTCTCAGTGCAGAGTATAGTTCTTGGCATGCAGTCAGTGAAAACATCATTTGTTAAATGAATCCATATATACATATATGATGATGGAAATGAGTCATAGACACAGCAAATTTGGTTTATCTTAGGATTTCAAATTTGAAAGGTATCAGTAGCTTTGAAAGTCATTGGTGTCAAACTTCTACCTTTAAATACTGTTCTAGAATTTTCTTTTTCTGGATAAACATTCCTAGTGTCTCCAACTATTCTTCATGTTAGACTTTGCTTATACCACTTAGTAGCTGTGTGTCCTTGGTAAGTTCATAACCACTCTGAGCTTCTGTTTCTTTTTTCTGTGAAATAGAGATAGTGAAAATTATACCTCATAGAGTTGTTGTGAGGGTTCAATGAAATAATAATAGAGCCCCCACTTTTTCACTGAAGTCCAGCATGGTATAGTGGAAGCATCCAGACATTGGTTCAAGTATTGGCACCAGATCTTATTAGCTGTTGGAACTTGGATATGTTATTTAACATCTCTGCACCTCAGAGAGTAGTCTTGCTCAAAGGACTTTTGAGGAGACTAAATGAGATAACATATATAAAGCACTAAGGACATAGCACACAAACATAGTACATGGTAAGTGGTTAATAAGTGGTAGCTATTATGGTTATGATTATATGGCTATATCTCAAGGGCTTCTATTCTGATCTCCCTTTTCTGAACACATTCCTAGTTGGTGCCCAGCCTTCTGAAGGCCAGAAGTCAATAAAATGCTACAAATGTCCTCTGACCAGAGGATAATGGGCCAGTCTCCCTACTCTTAGTTTATATATCACACGTTTAATACTGCAGGTTAGACAGCATTAGCATTTTGGTAGCCCCTGATGAATGCTGAATCATATTGAGCATACTTGAAGGAGTACCGAACATGATTCTAAACCATACTCTCCCTACCTTCTCTTGTCTTTGTGCATCTGGTTTCTTGGACCACATTTATGACTTCTTTGGGTGATGGGTCCCATCTATTTCTTTCTTAGCCATGGACCAGCTGGTTCTCTTTAGAGGACTCAGCTTCTCATTAGTATCGGTACAGGAGCTTGCATCTACCCCAGTAAGGTGCCCAAAGGGTTGATAAATTTGAAAAGTCCTTGGAGATTTCTTACAGAATATGGAAAAAAATGTTACATTAAATAGTAATGTTTCTTCCAGAATGGTTAACTCTATTTCACTGCTTTCTCTAAATAGACGCTGGAACAACTCAAATGTTTCTGAAGGATATTATTTATTCAGTGCTCCATTAGGCTTGCCTTGGGTGGTTGTATTGATGACACTTGATCTTGTGCCCTAAAAAGTGCATAAATAAGAGGCCACAGAAGTTCATGACAAGGACAATGAAAAGTTGAGTTCTTAATTGATAATATTCTTTTAAAATAGTAGGCAATGAGAAATTGCTATCCTTATGTGTACGTGTATTTGTGCAGCATTGTGAACAATAATAAACAATGTGACATAGCATTTAAGAGCATGGGCTCTGAAATCAAACTACTTGGATTTGAATTCTGTACCATATACTAGCTGTGTGACCTTATGAAGGTTATTTATGCCTCAATTTCCTTTTCTATAAAATTGGGGTGAAAGTGGTACTTTTCTCATATGGCTATTATGAGGATTAAATGAATTTATGTACATATAGCACTTAGAATAGTGCCTGCTAGGTAGTACATGTGATGTGTAAGCTATGGTTCTTATTCTAGTATGGTTCTCCTCCTGGGTTTTCCAGATCTGTTAATTGACAGAAGACCTCCAAATGACATCTTAAACCATTAGAAAATCCTCTTGGCCCTGCCTTCAAAATACACCCAGAATTTGAATAGTACTCATTACCTCCACCTCTACTGAACTGGTCCAAGTCACTATTATTGCTTTTCTTACTTATTGCAGTAAGCTTCAAATAATTCTCTACTTTCACCCTTGCTCCCAGTTCCTACCAGTTCTTCTCAACCCAGCAAGCAGAGTGACTATTTAACCTCAGTTGGTTATGACTTGCCAATGTTGAATAATACCCTCTAATGACCTTCATTTCAGAGCAAACCATAAAAATCCTTCCATGGCCTTATGAGGCTCTTCATGCTCTAATCCCAGTGACCTCTATGACCTGCTCTCCCAATCTTCCCTCTTAATCACTCTGCTCCTGTCATCCTGTCTTGTCATTAGCTACTTCTCAAATGTGTCAGGCATAATCCTCAGGGACTTTGCATTTGCTTTCTTCTCTGCCTGGAAACATTTCTCCCAGGTATCCATCTGACTCTCTCTTTCGCCTCTTTCAGGTCTTTGCTCAAACTTCATTTTCCCAATGAACCCTTTCATGAACCTATGTTTAAAATTGTATCTTCTCGTAATCAGCATTCCATGCTTCCTGAATTTTCCTACCCCACACTGAATACTATCAGGCAAAATTTATGGTTTAATTTATTTGAATATAATTGTTTCCACTCTTCCCTGTTAACATATATGTTCGTTGAGGTCAGGTACCATGTTCCATCCAGTGGTATGTATATCTGAACTTGATCATGAATGTATACAATAACTGTTTAAGCTATCCTTTGAATGTTGTATGAAAACATTTCATAATGCTTAGAATAATTATATACTAAGTGCCTTAGGCCTCAGTATACTTTCTAATGATCTTGAATTTTCCTTTTTATTTTCAGAAAGCATTACCAGTCCCAGGAGATCTGTGTATCTCATCAGAATCTAGAGTGTGAGTGAATCTCTGCTAGGGAAGAAACAATAGTGTGGGTACCTTGGTGGGAAGAGCATCACAGAGCAGTAAGAAAACCTGATAGAAATCTTAAGCTGTAAGAAGCCTTGAAGACCTTAGAGAACATATAATGCTTTATTTAACAGATGGGCAAATTAAGGTGTAATGGTTTGTTAGCAGCACATTAAGCTTTCAAATTGTCATCTAGATATCAAGTTCAATGCCATTTTCGTTATGTGTGATCCTTATCTCTAGGTGGGAGCCACTGCACCATCCAGTGAAGGTACACTCAACATGTAGAAACAAAAGAACATGAGAACAACTCTAAAACTAAGTGTAGTGAGAGCAAAATAACTTTATAAAACTTTGATCCTGAAGGGAGAGCAAGAAGCATGGTCAGAATTCATATGGGTTTATCAGACACTTCTGGAAAGAGATGCATTTTTATGTCCTTTTGAGGCAGATGAAGACTTGAATTGAAAGAAAAGCTTAAATTTTAGAAGAAAAAGAGGAATAAACTACTTGAAATTATAAAGCAGAAATTAGCAAGTTACTTTTTGTTTTATCTGTTTCTTTGTGGAGATCAAGGTTATGGCAAAACAACATCAGCTAGAGGAAAATGGTCAGTTCTTCACAAAGTGAGGCTTATTTCACTGAAAACTACTACTCTTCATGCTCATCATTGACTGCTGTCCCATTCATGCTAAGAGATGCTGTCTGTTATGCAATCTTAAATGGCTGTGTAAAAATGAGGTTAGTGGTTTGTGAGTACCGAGAGAAGGAATGAATTGGATGGGTTGTTTTATATTTGGGGTAGGTAAAGGCTGACCAAGTAGATGTCAGAAGGGGAATGGGCTTAGAAGATTGGGAAGCAGGACCTAATTTTTGGAAGAGAAAGGAAAGAAAACAATTTTGAGCACTGTTGTCTACTTCATCCATGTTTTTTTTTATAACCTAGTTGTGAAAAATCTATATGCCAGAGTTCTGCCACTTAGTAGATATTTGACATTGAGCAAGCTCCTTATCATCTCTGAACATAGAAACCTTTGTCTTTAATACAAATCATAACTATAGCTATCTCTTAGGGAGACTGTGATGACTGAGTGAAGTTACATTAAAGCATTTAAAACACTACCTGGTTCATAGTAGGTGCTAAATGATATGTAGATATTCTTCTGTATAACAAAGCTCCCTACTTGTATTATATTTCACCAAATAAATCGTATGATTATATTCATTCTTATTTGTTCCTCACATAAACCCAGTGATGCAGATGGCATTTTGGTGGTGGTTGTTATTGTCAGTTTTATTTTTTGAAGAAATATTGCTTGCCATTGTTATCACTTAAAAGCTATTGCTAGCTTATATGTAGAAAGCATACTTTTTTCCTGTTGCTTTTTCTATGTCTAGTCATTCTCTTTACTACACTGTTTGAAAATCCAGGGCCAATTCCTACTTCTTTGTAAATGTCTATTTCTGTGGCCACTTATTCCTTCTTTGTAGCAAACAGATGCAGGACATTTATTGAGAGGAGCTCTTTAAAGGGCACTATTATGTTTCTGCTTTTAGAGATGGACTTTTCTGACCTTTTAAAGATAAGGCCTTTTATCCAGAGGGAGGATGATGTCTGTTTACATTGATGATTTCTCATCTATGAGTGTCCAGTTGAATAATATAGAGGGCTGTTGATATTGAAGTGCCACACACTCTGTCCAGGCTGGGCTTACAGCTTGTGTAAGGGTGCCAGAGGTTTACATGTTGGGAAAGAGCCAGTGACATATGTTCCCTGTGTCATATCCATCAGGACACCGTGTTTCCCACTGTGTGCAAACAGGATTCTGGGCAAGAGAAACAAAAGACACAGTGAGCACTGAGGTGAAGAAATACGTCTCTGAACACTCTTAAAGCTCAATTACTCAGAGACTTGACTCCCTAAAATACTTTCTGCATCCTCTGAGACAGTTTAAGACAGTGTGCTTGAGAGAAAGACAGAATCAAAGTGAAAAACCATACTCACACAGTCACAGACCAAAAAAAAGAGTGAAACTAAGACAGATTGAGTTAGAGACAGATTGAGGAAAATATAGGCAGAGACGGGCCATGCAGAACTCCATTATTCTCTGCATTAATGTAGAAGTCTGCTTTGGCTGGAGTTCAGAGTGAGACAAACAGCCTGCCATAGGGACTGCTTATAAAACCAGGCCCACAATGTGTCCAGGACAATATCAGTGTTCTGCTGAGAGTTACTGGGGCTACTTGGGACATATGAGGGAATCTATAACCTGGAAAGTCCATGATGAGAAATGGGAATGGAGGTTCCTAAATAGCAATAGAATGTGCAACACCTCTGGAGTCATGAAAATGATCAGACTCCAGCATCCAAGAGTCTTACTCTGCATCTCAAAAGCCAGAGGCCAAAGCCTGTCAGGTGAAATCATATCCATACCCTGAAAGAAACTGGCCTTCCTATGTAACAAAATGGAGTGATGGGGAGATAATTGAATGACAATGCTCAAAAGTGTCAGGTGCAGGTGTGTGTAGCCAAATGGGGTGAGGGGAAATGAGGCATACAGAAAACATGGATAGAAATGATCTAAAAATATGAGAAACTTGTAAGTAAGTTTATATCCTAGAAATAATTCAGAAAAATGACAAAATAGTAGACAGTCTAAGATTGACATCAACAAAACCAAAAAGGTCTCAACCTACATATATATCTTTATAGGCAGTTGTTCTTCTAATGGATGAGCAATTTACTAGATCTTAGAAATGCTTAAGTTGTCTTGAAAGTGACTACCTTCAGTTAAGAGGGTCTAACAGTTAGAACTGGACATGAAACAACAGACTGGTTCCAAACAGGAAAAGGAGTACGTCAAGGCTGTATATTTTCACCCTGCTTATTTAACTTATATGCAGAGTACATCATGAGAAACGCTGGGCTGGAGGAAGCACAAGCTGGAATCATGATTGCCGGGAGAAAAATCAATAACTTCAGATATGCAGACAACACCATCCTTATGGTGGAAAGTGAAGAGTGCCGGGGTCCAGCCTCGGTGGGTCTGGGGGTCTTGAGGGATGAGTGGCATCGGCGGAAGAACTGAGCTGAGTGGAGTGGTGATGGAGCAGTGTGTGGTGATGGAGCAGTCTCTCTCTTTATTGTTGTTGGTTTACAGTTTTTATACCCAAGAAACACACCCATCACATATTATTCTATACAATCTTGTTTTCTGCCTATCATCAACAACTTTAACATTAAGCTCATCTTTCTGCGTAATCAGATTTAACATTAGTATGTTTGAATGTCTCTAGCATACTTTGGATAAATACATCAATCTAAGTAGAAAGGTTACATTTCTCTTATTAGGTGCAAGTATGTAGAAGCTAGAGAGAAGGACTTAAGCTTGAAACTGTTTTATTCTATTAACCTATTTCGGTTCTTATGAGGAAAGAGGACAAAGAGACAGTTTGGAGAGAGGAAAGAGGACTAAGTCTAGCAGGGATGTGGAAAGGTGACCCAAGTACGAGCCCTTCTGGTGGTGGCCTTGCCATGACCCCCAGAGAACTCTTGGTAAACTCCCCAGTAAGGAGTAGGAGGTATAGTAATCTATTTAAATGTCCTTTATTCCTCCTTTGTCCCCAGGGAAGGGAATCTGCCTTCCCCAATCCCCTGGGGGAAATAAGGTGTGAGGGAATTATCTCAGGATGAATTATTTCTAACTGGGACTGATCTACTGAGATGAGCTAATGTTCAGAGCATAAACAGAACTTCCCAAGAAAAATTCCAGGAGGGGCCTTGCCTTGGGATACCCCAAAGGAAAATCCGCTTTGCAGTTTCCTTCTCAATCTCATGACTTTGTCATCCGAGTGAGGGGGCATCCTGACGGCTCCTGGCAGAAGAGGAACTAAAAAGCCTCTTGATGAAAGTGAAAGAGGAGAGTGAAAAAATTGGCTTAAAGCTCATCATTCAGAAAACTAAGATCATGGCATCTGGCCCCATCACTTCATGGAAAATAGAAGGGGAAACAGTGGAAACAGTGTCAGACCTTATTTTTCTGGGCTCCAAAATCACTGCAGATGGTGATTGCAGCCATGAAATTAAAAGACACTTACTCCTTGGAAGGAAAGTTATGAGCAACCTAGATAGCATATTAAAAAGCAGAGACATTACTTTGCAAACAAAGATCCGTCTAGTCAAGGCTATGGTTTTTCCAGTGGTCAGGTATGGATGTGAGAGTTGGACTGTGAAGACAGCTGAGCACCAAAGAATTGATGCTTTTGAACTGTGGAGAAGACTCTTGAGAGTCCCTTGGACTGCAAGGAGAGCCAACCAGTCCACCCTAAAGGAAATCAGTCCTGGGTGTTCATTGGAAGGACTGATGTTGAAGCTGAAAGTCCAAAATTTGGCCACCTCATGCGAAGAGCTGACCCATTGGAAAAGACCCTGATGCTGGGAAGGATTGGGGCCAGGAGGAGAAGGGGATGGCAGACGATGAGATAGATGGATGGATGGCATCACCAACTTGATGGACATGAATTTGGGTAAACTCCAGGAGCTAGTGATGGAAAGAGAGGCCTGGCATGCTGCAATTCATGGGGTCGCAAAGAGTCGAACACAACTGAACTGAACTGAGTATTCCCATGATGAAGGTGAAAGATGAGAATGAAAAAGCTGACTTGGAACTCAGCATTCAAACAACGAAGGTCATGGCATCTAGATCCATCATTGCATGGCAAGTAGAAGGGAGAAAAGTGTAAGCAATGACAAATTTTATTTTCTTGGGCTCAAAAATCACCATGATGGTGACTGCAGCCATGAAATTAAAAGACACTTGTTGTTTGTAAGGAAAGCTATGATAAAGCAAGACAGCATATTAAAAAGCAGAGATATCACTTTTCTGGCAAAGGTCCATATAGTCAAAGCTATGGAGTAGTCGTGTATGGATTTGAGAGTTGGATCATAAAGAAGACTGAGCCCTGAAGAATTGATGCTTTTGAACTGTGAAGCTGGCGAAGTCTCTTGAGAGTCCTTGGACAGCAAGGAGTTCAAACCAGTCAATCCTAAAGGAAATCAACCCTGAAAGTTTATTGGAAGCACTGATGCTAAAGCTGAAGCTGGAGCTCCAATACTTTGACCACTTGATGTGAAGAGCTGACTCATTGGAAAAGACCCTGATGTTGGGAGAGACTGAAGGCACACCCATCTTGTGTCACATGTTAATCTGAACATGTATATATCTACTCTTTTAGATTCTTTTTCTCATATACACCATTACAGAGTATTGAGTAGAGTTCCCCATCCTACACAGTAAGTCCTTATTAGTTATGTAATTTTTATATAGTATTGTGTAAATGTCAAATGGGCTTCCCAGGTGGCTCAGTGGTAAAGAATCTGCCTGCAATGCAGGATATGTGGGTTCGATCTCTGGGTTGGGAAGATCCCCTGGAGAAGGAAATGGCAGCCTACACCAGTGTTCTTGCCTGGGAAACTCCATGGACAGAAGAGCCTAGTGGGCTACAGTTGATGGAATTGCAGAAGAGTCGGACAAGGCCTAGTGACTAAACAAGTATGTCAATCCAAATCTTCCAATTGATCCTCTCCTTACCCCCTGGTAAGCAAAAGTTTGTTTTTTATTTCTGTTAATTCTATTTCTGTTTTGTAGATAAGTTACTTTTTACCCTTGGTGAAGGTTTTGGTTTACTTTGTTTTCTAAATTCCATCTGAAGTTCTTGTCTGATTTGTTAGGAATAAGAACAATTTGCCTTAGTCAACATATTTGATTTAGATTGGAGCATCTCTTAGACATGAGTGCCAGAGCAATTGCCCAGCTGGCTTTTCAGGCTCCATGGCTGACATGGAAAAGTTTTTTTTTTCTTTTTTTAAGTTATACCTCCCAGCAAGCCCCTTGCCTTTGAATAGTTTCTTTGTCAACATTTTCCCAGTTCTGCCTTAGGTTGCAGGGTGATAAGAGGTGAAGACAGTGGGGGATGGGATAGAGGATCTTACAAGCAAACAGAGCTAGTTTCCTTGGTGGTAGTTATCTCCCCAAGTGTGGAATTTGCATCCATTCAGATCACCAATGACCTCACAAACCCCACTCAAATGAACTCAAAAATTACACAGATTTAAGGAGACGAACCAAACCTTTATCCTGTCCTTAATAAGATCTTGTTCCTCTTCCTTTTCCATGCCCTGTCTGTTATGCTTCCCTTTATCACATCCTGCATCCCTTCCCACTGTCTGTGTGTGCCTAGATCACAGCATAAGACCTAAAGTCCACTTAACATTCTCCCAGTATCAAAGTACACTCTCCATACAGCATTGTATTTAAAGAATAATAGGTACATCTGGGCAAGTATGCAAGCCCATGGCCTATTGTCCTATTTGTCTTTGATAATGGGACTAAGACAGTTTGTCTTGTTAATAAGCCAATTTATTTTATGACAAGTCAGTTGCTCTGGACACATAGCCCTGTAGCTTTGGGGTTTTATTTTATTAATACTTCTTTTCTTCAGGGCTTGCCTTTTCCATGGTGAAGCTCTTCATGAGAGTCAGAGGCTAGCACTGCAGGTACTTAACTTGATGCAATATGACATATGAATGTTTTGAGTCCCCCCAAAAATAAAACAGGGAACTCTAAGGAGGAGATTGCTTCTGTCTCTTTCTCTCACCCTCTTTCTCTCTTTATACACACACACACACACACACTCACACACAAGGACATGTACCTATATGTGAAAGTGATAGTCACTCAGTTGTGTCTGACTCTGTGTGACCCCATGAACAACTGCCAGTCTCCTCTCTGTCCATGAGATTCTCCAAGCAAGAATACTGGAATGGGTTGCCATGCCCTTCTCCAGGGGATCTTCCTGAACCAGGGATCAAACCTAAGACTGCTGCCTTGCAGGCGGATTCTTTACCATTTGAGCCACCTGAGAAGCCATATAAGTTCCTATATATACACACAGACATATACAGATATGTGTGTGTATATATATATGTACACATACACACATGTGTGTATATATACACATGTTTTTCCTTCATAATTTGCTTTAATATAATATAAAACTTTTTGAAAATATACATATCCTTAGCCCATGTGATTCTATTTTGAGAAACTTATGCTAATGAAATAAGCATGGATATGTGGACAAAGATTCAAGTTGAAAGAATATTCATATAAGCATTATACTGCTGGGCATACACACCAGGAAACCAGAATTGAAAGAGACATGTGTACTCCAGTGTTCATCGCCACACTGTTTACAATAGCCAGGACATGGAAACAACCTAGATGTCTATCAACAGATGAATGGATAAGAAAGCTGTGGTACATATACACAATGGAATATTTCTCAGCCATTAAAATGAATTCATTTGAATCAGTTCGACTCAGGTGGACAGAACTGGAGCCTATTATCCAGAGTGAAGTAATCCAGAAGGAAAAACAACAATAGAGTATACTAACACATATATATGGAATTTAGAAAGATGGTAATGAGAACCCTGCATGTGAGCCAGCAAAAGGAACGCAGATGTATAGAACAGTCTTTTGGACTCTATGGGAGAGGGCAAGGGTGAAATGATATGGGAGAACGGCATTGAAACATGTAAATTATTATAAGTGAAATCAATTGCCAGCCCAGGTTTGATGCTTGATACAGGGTGCTCAAGGCTGGTGCACCAGGATGACCCAGAGAGAGGGAATCAGGAGGGAGGTTGGAGGGAGGTTCTGGAAGGGGAACACATGTATACTCATGGCAGATTCATGTCAATGTATGACAAAACCAACATGATAATGTAAAGAAAAAAAAATAATTAATTAAAAAAATTTTATTTAATTGAAAAATCCTAAATATTCAGTAATATGGGGTGCCATGTACGAATGACACCATTAAAATGTTGAAAGTTATTCCTGCATATTGTTTGTTGAAAAATACAGGTTACAAGTTACACACAGTATGTAGTATGAGTGTGTGTGTGGTGTATAATGATCAGACAGATTATATTTGAGATTATTTTATCTTGGTGTTGGGGCTCTTGGAGACTGAGTGATAAAAAGTATGTCAACATTTCTACATAAATTCCTTAGAATTTTCTATTATTAACATTCTGTTGCTTTATTTCATCTTTTTATATATGATAGAAATAAAACATTACTAATATCAACTCCCTATATTCTTACCTCACTCCCGATCCTGAATGTTACAAAATAATAAATTCTTTACATATCTTTCCAATCACTGTGAATAGTATTTTTGTTTTTGTCTTCATTTTCTCATTTGTTACAATAAAAGAATATTGCTTTGGTTATGAGGGAAAGTTATTAAATTTTCTTCACTGATGCATTTACATTTTTATATAATTTTCAAGAGCATTGTATATAAATGATGTCTTCCTGGCATGCAATTACATGAAGTATAAACTGTATACATTAATCTACGTACATGTAAATATATATTGCTAATTGGCATCATCACTTATAAACTCTGAGGTCTTGGACAAGTTGCTTATTCTCTTTATCCTTCAGTTTCCTCATCTGAAATGGGGATAGCAACCGTTTTCACCTCATTGGGTTATAGTATAGATTGAATGAGACAATGCATGCATTTAGGATAGTGTCCAGAATATGAGGCATTTTCAATACAGTGTGTACATTATTATTACCATCTTTACTAGTCTCAAAGGAGTCTAATGGATTATATATATGGCAGTTTTAAAGCATGGCCACAAATTCTTGGACTTTCATCATATCACAGGAAACTGAGTTTCTCTCTCTTAATCTGGGTACACTTTAGACTGCTTTAAGCAACAGAATATGGTGAATATTATCCTGCATGGGCTCTGAGGCTGAGTTTTAGAAGTCATCAGGTTCCACTAGTTTTTCTTGGAACGTTGTGAGGCACGTCTTTCAAGAACTTTGCAGAAAATTCAACCTAGGAGTGTTGGAACACTCCTATGCTAGAGATGCCACATAGGTGCAGTATCAGTGAGACATAATAAAATGGGCATTGTTTTAAGTAACTTAGTTTTAAACAGTGTGTTAGGCAGCAGTAGTAACTCATAGAGATTTTACTCTTAGTACTAGGGAAACACCATAGCACTGAAAACCCCTTGTGTGTCTTTGGGGTCAGGCAGCAAATGGAAACCAGGAGGACATTGAGGAGACTGTTAGTGCAAACTGTGTTGTAGCTCCAGGAAGCTGTTAGTGATGGCTTAAAAGAAGCAAGGAAAATGTTCTTGGAAGGTAGAACAAAGAAGAGATTTTGTATGCTGTAGCAGAAAGTTTAATAAAGCAGAAAATGTACCTGAACTGATGCTTCTGGATAAAGAGGTTTCCATGAATATCAAAGAATATCGAAGATAACAACTGGTTCCTTATAGTTGCATATCATACAGTATAAATAGAGCCAAACTAAAGAAAGAGTTCTCCAATAATCAAGAAAAATTTAGAGGATATATAATAGAGCCAGGACTTTGTAGATTCAATAATAAAACTATATCTCATCCCCCATTAATATGAGGAGAAGATCCTCAAACTAAGAAAGGACCTGAAGACAAAGATCAAATCTAAGGAATATGGGCTCCAGGGGTGAAAAATGAAGCTAAGGAAGTGACCAGAAAACTCTTTGTTAAGTCTTGAAGACTTGAGATGTGGCCTCATGAAATCTTTAAGACAGACAAGAGGTGTTCTAAGGATCCACTTTCGCAAAGAGTAAAACATATGAAGGCTTACTTAGAAATAATATAGGGCTTCCCTAGTAGCTCAGAAGGTAAAGAATCTACCTGCAATGCAGGAGACCTAGGTTCGATCCCTAGGTTGGGAAGATCCCCTGAATAAGGGAAAGGCTACTCACTCCAGTATTCTTGCCTGGAGAATACCATGGACAGAGGAGCCGGATGGGCTGCAGTCCATGGGGTTACAAAGAGTTGGACACGACTGAGTAACACTTTCACTGAAATAATATGGGGGTATGTCTTTAATGGAATGGGTCATAAATTAATGCATATAAAATTATCAAATTAAAAAAAATAATTATGCCAGCTTGGAATGAAAGGGGCTGAGAAAATATAAAATTAAAAGAGAGCATTGGATATAAAACATTTATAAGGAAATAGGCTGAGGAAACTACTTAGTTGCTAACATAGATGACTTTTAAAAAATTAATTTATTTATTTTAATTGGAGGCTAATTACTTTAAAATATTGTAGTGGTTTTTACATAAATTGACATGAATCAGCCAGGAAGACCCTAGAGATGAGAGAATAGAGTCGAGATCCAGAGAGTAAAACTGGGCCCTAATAAAGATACTGTATGGGAATTCTGGATTTCAGGATTGCCCTGGACTTAGACATGCTGCTGTGTGCTTCCTGTCTCCCTCTTTAAATGGAAGTATCTATTCTTATTATGTTGTGCCCACCTGCTGTTGTATGTTGGGTGCAATATAACTTGTTTCATTTTATAGATTTTCACATTGAAAACCTGTCTAAGGAACTGAATCCAGGAAGCCTCATCTTCACCTGGACTTGATTAAGTTCCTGGACAAAGTACTGAACTTTAAACCTGAGCCTGATGCTCAGATTATATACACTTGGAGAACACTGGAAGAGATTGAGTATATTTTGCATGTGTGAGAAATATAATTTTTAGCCAAAGAGTGCATTGTGGCTGTTTTGAATAGATGGTTCCAACTTCTGTGACATTTCTCATATGGAGAGGAATAATCTGTACCTCTCCTTTTGAAACAGGTTGGCCTGCAACTTTAAATATGTGCCTTGTGATGCTAGATCTTAAGAGGCAATGTAGCTTTCTTCTTCTTCTTTTTTTTTTTTTTTTTTTGAGAAGGACACTCAGTCTGGGGGAAGGTTGCTGTCATGTAAGGAGTTCCACCACCCCTAGACCACATTGCTGAACATGCCATATGTCAGTCACTCTGGTTGTCAGTCTCAGCCATGCATAGCCTCTAGATTTTGACAAAATGCAAGATAAGTATGTAAAATCATCTTGGTTCTTCAAGACTCCATAGTTGATCCACATGGAGCTACAAATAACTCAGCTTTGTCTTGATAGAATTTGTGATCTAAAGAATTCATGATGTATAATAAAATTCACACTATTTCATGCCAATAAATTTTGGGATAGTTGGTTATGCAGAAATAGTAACTTAAACATGTATTTTTAGTGCTATCTGTAAAATAGAAAATATCTTCATATATAAGAGAAAGAAAAAGTGATATCCAGGTATGCCTCCATTGTTCACTTTAAAATGACTCCTCCTGTGGCTAACAGTCATTGGCATTCTTGATGTCAACAATAGACATTGTTTGATGCCTGTAGTGTTACATGGGAGCGAGAAGTCTTTACAGGAATAGACTGCCCATGCCATACTTTTGGGCTGCAATATGGGATACCAGGAAATGTTTCTAATTTCAAGATATCTTCTAGCCACCCTCTTTTAAGTGACTGAAACTCCTTTTATCTAAGTCATTGCTTCACATATAATATCCACTGTCTAGGTGTACTGGAAAAATGAAGAAACTGCTGCAGATGTGCTGTGCTGTGCTGTGCTTAGTTGCTCAGTCATATCTGACTCTTTCTGACTCCATGGGCTGTAGCCCACAAGGCTCCTCTATCCATGGGGATACTCCAGGCAAGAACACTGGAGTGGGTGGCCAGGCCCTCCTCCAGGGGATCTTCCCAACTTAGGGATCAAACCCAGGTCTCGCTCATTGCAGGCAGATACTTTACTGTCTGAGCCACCAGGGAAGACCACAGGTGGGATGGGGACCTATTCTTAGCTATTGGTAACCCATAGCAGATACCTTTTAGATACTTTCCTATTGTCCTTGAAAAGCAGAGAGAAAGGCTATGGAGAAGGAGGTGTAAAATAGGAAGGTTTATGAATGAGAGGAGAAAGCGGTCCCATACTTGTGATCTGTCCTTAGTCGTTCAGTTGTGTCCAACTCTTTGCGACCCCGTAGACTGCAGCCCACCAGGCTCCTCTGTCTATGGGGATTCTCCAGGCAAGAAGACTGGAATGGGTTGCCATACCCTCCTACAGGGGATCTTCCCAACCTTGGGATGGAACCCAGATCTCTCGCATTGCAGACAGATTCTTTACCATCTGAGTCACCAGGGAAGCCCCTATACTTGGGATGGAGAGAGGGTAATTGATAAAGACAGCTCTAGGTGGGTTTCTACAGAGGTGAGTCTTAGCAGTTGGGAACAACCTGAGAATGCTAAGTATCTATGGATGAGTTTGCAAAAAGCAAGATTAGCTTATTCATCCTTACATCTCAAGGACCAACCCTACATAGACTTCTTGGGTGGAACCTCTCAATTGGTAAATGGAGTCTTTGTGTGTGTATATGTATGTATGTGTGTGTGCCTGTAAATATATATTTATATAGAGAGGGGGGAGGCGAGGGAGAGAACATTTGAGTTTGGGTGCTTATTACCCTAATAATGGTATTTACTCACATCTGTATATGGCTTACCAGTTTATGAAGCATTTTTACATGCTGGGAAAGAGCAAAATAATAATACAGCCCCTTTACATTTTTACATGAGTGAACACACTTTTAAAAAGATGAAATGACTTGCCCCAAATCACAAACTAGGTTACATTGGAAAAATTATTCTCAAATTCCATGACTCTTGACTACTACTATGACACTGCCATTAGGACTCAAATTTGCATCTTTTTTGTACATGTCAATTTACATTCATGTAGAGTGCATACAAAGTGAAATACTCTATGTGTAGGCACTGCTAATGCATTTTTTTCTCCTTACTAATTTAAACTGAAATGCTCACAATACCTCATTGTAACAATCTGCAAACAAATGTCCAGATTGAATTTGGAGCCTGGAATGCACATCCTTATGTATTGTAGGGATCTTTGGAAGCCCTTAAATTATACCAGGAATTCAGTTTTAATTTTTGATGGATTTATATATGTTAGAAGACATAAGATTTAGGGTATATATCAAATGCAGTTAAAGTAAGGTAATTATGAAAAATAGAGCTCCTCTAGTTTTAACGCTGCCATGGTACATGCATACAGATAACATTGGTTAAAGGTTTCAAAGCAAAATGAATTTCCAGGGATGAAGCCCTGTTGGATGACTCAGTCAAACATCAGAACCCAGTTTTGGATCACAGGAGGGAGAAGCAATATGGAAGGGCAGCAGAATATATTGCTGTTAGTCCCTTATTTGTGACCAACTCTTTGTGATCCCATAGACTATAGCCCACCAGACTCCTCCGTCCATGGGACTTCCCAGGTAAGAATACTGGAGTGGCTAACCATTTCCTTCTCCAGGGAATCTTCCCAACCCAGGAATTGAACCTGCATCCCCTGCATTGGCAGGCAGATACTTTGCCACTGAGCTACCAGGGAAGCCCAGTGGGATATCTACTGCCCTGTAATTCAAGAATCCTGGTTTCTAAGTCCTTTTTATTTCGACTGGCTATGTGGTTTAGACAAGAGATTCATTGAGTTTCAGTTTCCAGCAAAGTGGAGATTTATTTTTTTACCTGTCTGAAGGCAGGCAGGCAGAGCAGATGCTCTCCTGAGATCTCGGCCCATTTTAAGGTCTTGCATTGTAATCTTTTCCCTTTGGTTTCCCTTTCCCTTCTATGGATCTTTCATTCATGAGTTTAACTAAGCCCTTTGTAACTGATTTATACTTTGAACCTTCATGGCAGTGGGTTCCACTGAAGCTCTGATTCCATTTTCTTTAAAACCCACACTTTCAAGTACCATAAGAATGTGGAGTCAGATTAGTACTCCAGTTCTTGGTCCATTCTGCTCAGTTTTTTGGTGACACAAAGTCTCAGGCTGATTTGAAACACCAGAAATGCAAAAGAAGAGCTCTGGGTAAAAGGGAAAATAATTTAAGCCATATCTTCATTTCTTTCCTAAATCACTTGCATTTACAATCAATGAAGCATTTTCTTCATAAATTTAAAGTTGACTCCTCCAATCCTTCGCTTAATAAAAATTAATTTCATTTTATTATTGTCAGCTTATGTTTCTTAGGGCTATATATTTGTTATAATTTTTAGTTACATTATAAATTTTTGCAATCATCAGAAAATAACCGATAGTGGTATTATATAAGATAAACGTGTTAACCTAAGTCACAGTGGAGAAAGATACTGTTTGAATAAAAGATATTCATAATCCAAGAAAATGGAAGTTGTTTGCAGCAAGCATTAATTGTGAGAACAATCATCTGAGCAACAGGAGAAGGCAATGGCAACCCATTCCAGTACTCTCACCTGGACGGAGGTGCCTGGTAGACTGCAGTCCATAGGGTTACTAAGAGTCCGACATGGCTGAGCGACTTCACTTTTCACTTTCATGCATTGGAGAAGGAAATGGCAACCCACTCCAGTGTTCTTGCGTGGAGAACCCCAGGGACAAGGGAGCCTGGTGGGCTGCCGTCTATGGGGCACACAGAGTCGGACATGACTGAAGTGACTTAGCAGCAGCAGCAGCATCTAAGCAACATCACTTATTTGAGAGGCAATCAATAACTCTGAATCTCATGCCAGTATTGTTTTACAACCCAAATTATATTTGTTTTGAGTCAGAAGACAATGTGGTTTAGTTTTGACAGTTTGTTTATTTTTTAACTGAAGGATAATTGCTTTACAAAATTTTTTGTTTTCTGTCAAACGTCAACAAGAATCAGCCATAGGTACAAACTTGAGTTATTTTTTTAATTAAATTTTCTTCCATATTTTAGTAAGTCAGGGCAATGAACAACTCTAATGGATCTTCCAGTATATTTCTATAGCTAGCATCAAGTCACCTCGAATCTTAGGTGGGGTTTTCAAACTGGAATTGTACTTCATAATTTATTTTATATGAAGCAACCACCAACCCATATTTATTCTTTCATTTATTCAGCAAATATTTTTAAGCAATTTGCTTTTGGGCAGACACTGTGCTAAACGCTGGGGATATCATGGTGATCAAGACAGATACTGTTCATGTCCTCATGGGATTTAATGTCTAGCAAGAAGACAGTCACAGAAGTAATTACGAGTGTTTGTAGTATTGCTAAGAGCAATTCAAGATGAGCTTTAAACCCATGCTCAGGCTACACATTACCAGTTGTGTGCTGAGTTGAGATGCCTTCTCACCACCTCACTTTTATGATTCTAATTTCAAATAAAACACTGTCTCACACAATTGTTGTGATAATAGAATGAGATGTTTGATAGAAAAGTATTCTGTGAAATGTGAAGTGGCCCATACATGTTAGTGCTGCGAATATTATTCTTTCCATGCATCAGTCAGTAGGCATACTTAGGCCATTTAGATTCAGAATCCTCTCACTTGTTCCATCATTCCTATCCCTGGTCACCAATTGCCACCTTCCTTTATTCCTAATGCCTTCTACTCACTGCCCGCATTGACCTTGGCCCCTCCTCAAAGGTCTCTTTGGCTTGATTAGGTATGTGAGTTTCCAAGCATTAATAGTTCTATTCTTGTTAGGGTGTTCCATGAATGGCTACCCCTAACACATTACTCATGTCTTTTCTTAATTCATTTATTCTGTTAGCATAGTAGGTAATGACACTTTTGCAAGGATATGGCAATGCCATTCTTTCCAGTAGTATACTTGACCCCAAGCCTAGTTTCTCTCAGCCTCTTAATGCTGGTTAAAGTTCTTTTAATACAGTCTCTAAACTTAAAGAGCATTCATATTACTTTCATGGAAAATAGCAACTTATAGAAGACTGAACATTCTAATGGTAGTGGACCTGAAATAAGGTCAGGGTTATTTGAAAGCACAGTGAGAGACTATTATGAGAGTTTGCTTCTGTCTAAACATATCACTGGGGCTTTCCTCATGGCTCAGGTGGTAAAGAATCTTCCTGCAATGCAAGAGAACCAGGTTTGATCCCTGGATTTGATAGATATGCTGGAGAAGGGGATGGCTACCTACTCCAGTATTCTTGCCTGGGAAATCACATAGACAGAGGAGCCTGGTGGGCTACAATCCATGGGATTAAAAAGAGTTTGACGTGACTGAAGTGACTTACACTTTCACTCTTCACTTTCAAACATATCACCATCATTTATTTTGCCAGTAAGTGTGTGATTCCCTATTAGAACTAAGGCACTGAAACTACAAATTCATAAAAAATAGTTTCTAGAGAAGGTGTGTTTGAGATAGGGTTTCATAGATAAGCAAAACAGATTGGTTTAATGAAAAAATATTTTTCAAGGTGGAGTAATTTAGTGAAAATGGAACTCTAAGACAGGTTAGGTAGGCAGTGTCATGTGGGATGTTCTGAGGTGGGAGTAGTGTCAGAGAAGCACAATGTAATAATAATAATAATAATAATGATAATAATAATAATAAAACCTTGACTGAGAATTGGGAAGTCTGACTTCTACCCCTGTCACTGATTGTGATTAGATTTGACACCTTGCACCATTATCCTCTTTGGTTTTCAGATTTCTAATTTGAAAAAAAATATGGGGAAGTGGTGGTTGGACTAAATAATCCCTTCTGTGAAGTAAGTAAAGCAGATAGAAGGTTATTAACATAATCTTATAATGCTACAAAGACTAGATGCATAATGGCGGCAGTGGAAATGAGGCAGAAAGGACAAATTGGAGAAAGAAATGTATTTTTGGTCTTATTGTTTAGATTCAATGACTATGTATAATACATGGGTTATAGGGAGGACTCAAAGCTGTCTTCAAAGTTTCGAATGACTGGCTAAATTAGATCGACAATAACAGAGTTGGTGGAAGAGAGAAAAAACTATGTGATTTTAGAGGATCAGCTGTCAGTGAAATGGGAGGAGATTCAAGATTATATGATACTCTGTTGGTATGTTAACATTTACAGAAGGAGGGAGAGGGCAACCATGCCCATATTATCACAATCTGAAAAGAGGTTTGAAAAGGTATTTGGTGTTTAGAAGATGAGTTCACCTAAGAAAAGATGAATGAGCTCAAAAATAGGCAAATGTGTACATGTACATGTACCAAACACATTTCCTTCTCCAAGATATGCCATATTATCTCTGAAGAAATGGAAAAAACTCCAAACACATGTCAGAAGTCTTTGGTTTGCCTTTCATTGTGTATATACACTGATTGGGGAAGAGTGAACTGTAAACTAGATATTAAAGGGCTGTCAACACATTGAAGGTTAAAAATTGTGAAACAAAGTGGAGGGCCCTGTGATCCCCCAGTCTTATTTCTAGATACTTTTTAGTTCAAACAAGATCCTATTTCATGGTCAGTGAAAAAAATCTACTTTTTACTTCTCTTAATTTCTTGGTTTTTCTATACACACAGGCATCTAAGAATCTGTTTAGTGATTATCTGCCTTTTCTCTCCTCCTTTCTCCCTGTCATGCTTAATTTCACAATCATTTTCCTGCAAATGAGGTTGGATAGAGCAGAGATGTGTTGTACATCATCTGTCGCAACATATTGAAAGGAACTCACAACTGTGTACAGATTGTATAACACCTTTAGATGAATCTTATTTCCTTCCCTTGGATGGTGCTAATAGAGTATGAAAACAAAACATGATTCTGTAAGATGATTATTATGGTATTGTATAAAGGCTTGGAGCCACTCAAATTGAAATTTAAAACAAATGTGTTCTCTGAGAAGTCCATATTATTATCACAGAGATGAAATCATATTTCTTTTATCAGCTAGGGTCCCATGATGTTTACCCTATTGTCTCTTCTTCTTTATCCCAGAGACTTCTCAAAAAACTCTCCAAAAATAATTGCAGTGTGAGTGAATAAAAAGATATCTTATCTAGTGCAAATATTAGAAAAGGCCTGTTTTCCTCTCAGACAAAAATAGTCTTGTTATCTAATTACACTGTGTCTTGAGCATTGGTAACACACATGTGAGAAGTGTAGCATACCCAGACTAGGAAACCATTGTTAAAGTCTTTTTGTGGAAGGGATGTCAGTTAACTTGTCTCTCACTCTGGGTACCAGAACCTTGTCTGCAGTTGTCAGGTGGGTGTGACCATCTCAGGTAGCTCTCAACAAAATGCCAGAGGTTTCTTTAACACATAACTTGAAGAGACAACTAAAAGTCTAGCTGAACTCAACAAACACAATGTGATGACAGTTTTCAAAATGGCTAGGTATCTGTAATACAGTATTCTGTAAATGGTAAGTTGTGCTCAGATAGGAATATCTAATTTCCATGCACAAGGAATTTTTAAGGCTTTAGCTACTTGAAGTTACAGACATTTCTGTCTTCTTATCAGATCTACATTTCTTTAATTTTGGAGTCCTCGAAGTCCTTCTGATGCTTGTCAGAGTGCCTGGAGCTGTTTTTGTCCTGTGTTGTTCTTCCCTGGGGGCATTCTATATCAAGGCTTTTTATTTTAGCCTCTGATGAAACACTTTCTCCAAAATAATTTTCAGTTCAGAGTACTTATCAGTTTTATTCCTAAAGAACAATGGATTCTCTCTGAAATGTCTCCTGTGTATTGTATATTACATTGGGGATGATTTCTTGTATGTTTCTTTGGCCCTTTGATTTTCTATTTCTCTACTATGAATATTCTGTGTTTTCTGGGAAGATGCCTCTGTCCATACTATGAAGATGGAAAGTTCTAGATTCTTCACTTACTGTGTTGGAGAAACTAACTTCCAGACTGCATCTAAATTGTAAAGGCCAAAGCTTGGCTACTGCTGCTAAGTTGCTTCAGTCGTGTCCGACTCTGTGCAACCCCATAGACGGCAGCCTACCAGGCTCTGCCATCTCTGGGATTCTCCAGGCAAGAACACTGGAGTGGGTTGCCATTTCCTTCTCCAATGCATGAAAGTGAAAAGTGAAAGTGAAGTCGCTCAGTCATGTCTGACTCTTAGCGACCCCATGGACTGCAGCCTACCAGGCTCCTCCATCCATGGGATTTTTCCAGGCAAGAGTACTGGAGTGAGGTGCCATTGCCTTCTCTGGCCGAAGCTTGGATGCCATAGCATTTCCTATTCAACACTATTAAACATTTCCCCCTCATTACAGTGATTTAGGATTTTATTGTTTTATATCCATTGTTAGGTACACTATACTTAGTCTCAGTGAAACTTAAAATTGGGCATGACTTCTGCTTTCATGAACCAAAATTCCAAATGGACAGATTTTGAGCTGAAGGAAATAAGACACTGTAAGAGGTAAGACATTTTCTGTTTACATTTTTTTAAAAGTGTGGTGGCCCTTGTAACTGAAAAGGGAACCTCTTGCACTGATGGTGGGAATGCAAATTGATACAGCCACTATGGAAGACAGTATTCCTTTAAAAACTAGGACTAAAACTACCACTCAGTTCAGTTCAGTCCAGTTGCTCAGTCGTGTCCGACTCTTTGCAACCCTATGAATTGCAACACGCCAAGCTTCCCTATCCATCACCAACTCCCGGAGTTCACCCAAACCCATGTCCATTGAGTCAGTGATGCCATCCAGCCATCTCATCCTCTCTCGTCCCCTTCTCCTCCTGCCCCCAATCCTTCCCAGCATTATGACCCAGCAATTCCACTATTGGGCAAATACCCTGAGGAAACCATAATTGAAAAAGACACATGTACCCCCAACCGCAGCACAATTTACAATAGCTAGGACATGGAAGCAACCTAGATATCCATCAACAAATGAATGCATAAAATAGTTGTGGTACATATACACAGTAGAATATTAGTCAGCTATAAAAAGGAATGCATTTAAGTTGGTTCTAATGAAGTGGACAAACGTAGAGCCTATTATACACAGTAAAGTAACTCAGAAAGAGGAAAACAAATATCGTATATTGATGCATATATATATATATACACACACACACACACACACACACATATATATATATATATATGTACATGCACATATATATAGAATCTAGAAAAATGGTATTGGTGAATCTATTTACAGGGCAGTAATGGAGATTCAGACATAAGACAATACTTTTGGACACAATGAGGGAGAGAGAAGGTGGGATGGTTTGAGAGAGTAGCATTGAAACATATATATTACCACATGTAAAGTAGATACCCAGCAGGAATTTGCTGTATGACAAAGGGAACCCAAAGCCAGTGCTCTGTGACAACCAAGAGGGGTAGAATGCGGAAGGAGGTGGGAGGGATGTCTGAGAAGGAGGGGAGATATATATATATATACCTATGACTAATTCATGTAGATGTATGATAGAAACCATTACAGTAGTGCAAAGTAATTATCCTCCAGTTAAAAAATAAAATAAAATTTAAAAATGTTTGCAAATTTCTGGTTTTAGTGCTACACTAGTCACTTGTCAAAGGGTGAAGTCTAGGTTAGAGAATGACTCCATCACTAGATGAAGATATTTGCATGGAAAATCACATTAAAACTTTAAACAACTAAAGTCCAATTAAGTACACTCCTTAATTAATTATTTAAGTGATGCTTCCGGTTTAGGAGAAAATGATAGATAACTGGAAAGAATTCCATGTCAAGCAACTAGTGGATGAGTTATTATTCATTCATTAACTTAGCAGTCAGTCAGTTCAGTTCAGTTGCTCAGCACAGAAGAGTATGGAATGCATAGGACAGACAACTAAGGAACTCTTGGGGAAGGATTCCTAAGGTGATGGGGTATGAAATTCATTTTGAAGAATTAAGAGAAGTAGCTTCCGTGATAGCTCAGCTGGTAAAGAATCCACCTGCAGTGTGGGAGACCTAGGTTAGATTCCTGCATCGAGAAGTTCCCCTGGAGAAGGGATAGGCTACCCATTCCAGTATTCTTGGGCTTCCCTGTTGGCTCAGATGGTAAAGAATCTGCCTGCAGTGTGGGAGACCTGGGTTTGATCCCTGTGTTGGGAAGATCCCCTGGAGGAGGGCATGACACTCCAGTATTCTTGCTTGGGAAATCCCCATGGATAGAGGAGCCTGGTGGGCTACAGTTCATGGGGTCGCAAAGAGTCAGATATGACTGAGAGACAAAGCACAACAAAGGTAGGCCAAATGAAGTGGTGGAAAAAGGGCACAGGGCACTCTTAGGCAAAGGAGAAACACGAGAAAAGAAAGCATATATTAAGAACGTCAGGAGTTCAGTATGACGTAGCACACAGGAAGACACAGGCTGTGACAGAAGTGGAAGTTGGACCAGTAGGCAGAAGCAGATCATTACGAACGATCTTAATCATTAGGTTAACACATTTAGAATATCTCTTGAAGACATGGAGAACTTACTGAAGACTTTTCAGATACAAAAGTCATGGCTGTATTTGCAGTTTAGAGATACTTCTGATGCAATATGGAGGCTGAATTTTAGAAGTTTACACAAGAAAGAAGAATAGTTAGGTATTATATTAGACCAGGTGAGAAATGAGGAGGTAGTAATAAAACGGATGGGGGCAGATATCTGAAAAACAAGAAAGATTTACAAGGTTGAGTTGGCAGAATTGATGTAGCAACTGAGATATAGAAAATAAGAGAACTAGAAGAATAGGACATAATGATGCTGATAAAATCACTTTTGTACATGAAAAAAAAAATACCTGGAGATGAAAATCCTGTTTTCCAAGTGCTTGGACTTAGGCCATTGGTATAGAGTATGCCAATCCAAAGACACTGTACAAGTCTAATTTAGTAAAGAGAGACACAAATATGCTCACTAGACAAGACTGATTACAGAAAAGCTCATATTAAGCTTCAGCTGCACAGCAATTTAATTAGCTAGAACCCACCATTCCTTTAAAATCTCTCTTTTGAAGCTTTATTGTGTTTCTTAGATGATAAATCTGTTCTGGAGTTGGCTATTGTATGATATCACTGTAACTTTGGCCCTTTCATTATTTTGAAAATGAATCATGTTTCCCTAATCACTGCCAAGGAGGCAGGGAGCAATCCTCCACTCTACAATTGATTAAGTTCTCTTTAGTCTGATATTTGCATTCTGTGATACCCCCAGAGATCTGTTATTTTTTCCTTGACTCTTCACTCATATTCATTATTGATTTTTCTTGAAGGATACCAAAGCAATTACTGCTTACCTCTTTCTTCATCCTCCATGAAAGGATCTCAAATGCCTTCTTAGGGCCCTCCAAAATCAAGAGTTGTTTACGCCAATCATACAACTCAGCATTTTTTTCTCAGCTTTTCAATAGAAAAGTTTAAAGTGCCTCCTGATGAAGGTACTTCTCTGATTGTTGCTCTGAATCGAGTTCTATACTTTCCTCTTCTTTCCTTAGAGCTTCCTTTACCTTCCATGAAGCAACATGAGGCACAACCTCGAGTCAACAAAATGCTGAGAAATGGAGACGTTCAGATTGCTAGTATTTCCTAGTTATTGTCTAAAAACTAGTGGAAATGCCTTTGATTCTTTTGTTTTTACTGACAGTCTTTTTTAAAGTATCTAAATCTACATTGTTTCTCATTGTACCTGTGCTAGTGAATCAAACTGAATTCACCTTTGATGTTTCGTCTGATAAATGGTCTTTTTAGGATTGCTGCCATTATTCTCAACTTTATTGATTATTGTCAGGTAGATTAAAATAACATGGCAGCATAGTCAAACAGAGGTGGATTTGACTTGTGATTCAGTCATTTACTAGCTGTGTGACCTTAGCTACATCATTTATTCTTTCTGAGTTCCTTCTTTTCCTCATCTGTAAAAGTCATACACATTCTGCTTTCTTCTTGGTCTTGGTGTGGATTTCAAATCAGGAAAGTATATATTTTTCCACTTTCCACAAACTAACACAGGTAACTTGGTTGCCTGTATTGTGAAATATGGGCATATACCTTAGAAAATATGGGAGAAAAAAGTAAAGATTGTTACTGCTATTCTCTAAAAGATCCAGTGAATATTATCTGATGATTTAGCAGAATTTATGTGTTAAAGAAATATATTTACAAAAAGTTCATTTTTTGAAAACAGAAACATGAGTGCTAATATTTATTGAACACTTAGTAAATGCCAAACACTGTTTCTTTGGATCAAATGCTTAAGATGAATATACAACGTGCTGGTCACAAAAGTGAGCTAGGTCTTATTATTAGGGGGGTTTTTACAGAAGAAGAGACTTGTGTCAGTTCACCTAGATACAAAATGGAAGAGATAATTTAAATTTCAACCTGATCCAAAAAAGTATGATTTTAGCCACAATGTGGTTGGACTTCATAATCTTGATATAAGTTTGTTTTATTCCACTTGTCAATTTATTCTACAACATTGCAGCATAACAGTCTAAGTTTATTGGGATACCAGTTTTTACTGTATGGAGGGGAAGAGATAGACAAGTTCCAGCAGCTGTACAATGTAGTGTGAGTGATGGTTCCTAAATTTTAGAAATTACCTTTTCCCTGATTTCTTTGTCCATTATAGGAGTATATTTAACAAAGTCCAGAGCAGATACTTGGAGGGAAAACACTAGAAACAACTTTTGCTCCCTGGACTTTAAAATCCTAGAAGGAAAGGCAGACATGCCTAGCAAAGAGGCTGGCATATAGGTTCTATCCAATGAATGTTTGTTTTTTTTTCTCTTATTTCTCAGCTGAGATTTCATCTACCCTGAACCTCCATTGACTGTTGATAGCTATATAATTAAGTCACTTGGTAGAAACCAGCATAAAATGAGATGCAAATATAGTTTGTGTCTACGAGCATTTCTTAAAGTTTCTGTATACAAGAGGATTTATATTTAATCCATTGTCAAGCATGACCAAGATACAAAAAAATTTCTGGTTGATAAATGTTTAGGAAATATAAGGTATATCACATTGAAACTAAATATAACTTAACTTATTTTACATAAGGTGACTTAGATTAAGATAACTGGATGGAATCTTGAGTGTTTAGTAAGATTCCCCCTACTCTTTGAGGCAACATGTGCATAAACTATACAAAAACCTCTTTGGAATAGCATGACAGTTAAAACAAGTTGGAAAAATATTATACTAGTCTTCTTATTAAAACAATTCCATATGTTCCTGCCTTTACCATTAGGATGCATGTGGGCTAAGTCACTTAAGTTGTTTCCAACTCTTTGTGACCCTATGGACTGTAGACCACCAGTCTCCTCTGTCCATGGGATTCTTAAGGCAAGAATGCTGGAGTGGGAGGCCATGCCCTTCTCCAGGGGGTCTTTCTGACCCAGGGACCAAACTCACATCTCCTACATTGGCAGGCGTGTTCTTTATTGCTAGCACCATTTGGGAAGCCCTTATGATTTTTAAATGTAGTCACAAATCAGAATCATCTAGAAGAGCACTTCTCAAACTTTTTGCATCTATGATCCCCTTAAAAATTATGAAAATCCCCAAATTTTACCCATTACATCATTACCTAAATAACACAGTTTCATGAAAATTTCTTTTCTAAGTTCATCCCAGTTCAGTTGCTCAGTAGAGTCTGACTCTTTGAGACCCCATGGACTAAAGAACACCAGGCCTCCCTGTCCATCACCAACTCCCGGAATTTACTCAAGTTCATGTCCGTTGAGTCTGTGATGCCATCCAACCATCTCATCCTCTGTCGTCCCCTTCTCCTGCTGCCTTCAATCTTTCCCAACATCAGGGTCTTTTCAAATGAGTCGGCTCTTTGCATCAGGTAGCCATAGTATTGGAGCTTCAGCTTCAGCATCAGTCCTTCCAATGAATATTCAGGACTGATTTCCTTTAGGATGGACTGGTTGGATCTCCTTCCATTCCAAGGGACTCTCAGGAGTCTTTTCCAACACCAGACCTCAAAAGCATCAGTTCTTCAGCACTCAGCTTTTTTTGTAGTCCAACTCTCACACCCATACATGACTAGTGGAAAAACCATAGCTTTGACTAGATGGACCTTGGTTGGCCAAGTAATGTCTCTGCTTTCTAATATGCTGTCTAGGTTCTTTTCTTAAAAAATAGTAAAATAATGGATTTCTTTAATATTTTTGTAATTCTCTTTAATATCTGACATAACAAGGCAACTGTGCAATCATCTCTTTTTCTGCATTCCATCTGTTGCAATACATTGTAGATGATTGTGCACATTTTTTTCACTCTTAGCAAGCTTTATTATTTATTTTTTAAATTTTCTTTACTATATTGTGTTGGTTTTGCCATACAGTGACATGAAACCGCGATGGGTTTACATATGCTCCCCCTCCAGAACCCCCCTCCCTCCTCCCTCCCGATTCCCTCCCCCTGGGACATCTCCGTGCACCAGCCCTGAGCATCAACCCTGGGCTGGCAATTGATTTCACATATGATAATTAACATGTTTCAATTCCATTTTTCCATATCATCCCACTCTTGCCCTCTTCCACAGAGTCCATGAGTCTGTTCTATACATCTGTGTTCCTTTTGCTGTCTCGCATGCTGGGTTCTCGTTACCATCTTTCTAAATTCCATATATATGCATTAGTATACTGTATTGTTATTTTTCCTTCTGGCTTACTTCACTCTGGATAATAAGCTCCAGTTCCGTCCACCTGAGTAGAACTGATTCAAATGAATTTTTTTTTTTTAATGCTGTGAAATACTCCATTGTGTATATGTACCACAGCTTTCTTATCCATTCATCAGTTGATGGGAATCTAGGTTGCTTCCATGTCCTGGCTATTGTAAACAATGCGGCGATGAACATTGGGGTACATGCGTCTCTTTCAATTCTGGTTTCCTCGGTGTGTATGCCCAGCAGTGGGATTGCTGGGTCATATGGCAGTTCTATTTGCAGTTTTTTAAGGAATCTCCACACTGTTTTCCATAGTGGCTGTACTAGTTTGCATTCCCACCAACAGTGTAAGAGAGTTCCCTTTTCTCCACATCCTCTCCAGCATTTATTGCTTGTAGATTTTTGGATTGCAGCCATTCTTACTGATGTAAAGTGGTACCTCATTGTGGTTTTGATTTGCATTTCTCTGATAATGAGTGATGTTGAGCATCTTTTCATGTTTTTGTTAGCCATTTTTATGTCTTCTTTGGAGAAATGTCTGTTAAGTTCTTTGGCCCACTTTTTGATTGAGTCGTTTATTTTTCTAGAATGGAGCTGCAGGAGTTGCTTGTATATTTTTGAAATTAATTGTTTGTCCGTTGCTTCATTGGCTATTATTTTCTCCCATTCTGAAGGCTGTCTTTTCACCTTGCTTATAGTTTCCTTTGTTGTGCAGAAGCTTTTAATTTTAATTATGTCCCATTTGTTTATTCGTGCTTTTATTTCTGATATCCTGGGAGGTGGGTCATTGAGGATCCTGCTTTGGTTTATGTCAGAGAGTGTTTTGCCTATGTTATCCTCTAGGAGTTTTATAGTTTCTGCTCTTATGATTAGATCTTTGATCCATTTTGAGTTTATTTTTGTGTATGGTGTTAGAAAGTGTTCTAGTTTCATTTACAAGTGGCTGTCCAGTTTTCACAGCACCACTTGTTAAAGAGTTTGTCTTTTCTCCATTGTATATTCATGCCTCCTTTGTCAAAGATAAGGTATCCATAGATGTGTGGATTTATCTCTGGGCTTTCTATTTTGTTCCATTGATCTATATTTCTGTCTTTGTGCCAGTACCATACTGTCTTAATGACTGTGGATTTGTAGTATAGCCTAAAGTCAGAGCTAATCAGTGAATATAGTAAAGTTTCAGGAAACAAAATCAACACACAGAAATCCCTGGCATTCCTATACACTAACAATGAGAAAATAGAAAGAGAAATTAAGGAAACAATTCCATTCATCATCAAAACAAAAAGAATAAAATACTTAGGAGTATTTCTACCTAAAGAAACAAAAGACTTGTATATAGAATACAATAAAACACTGATTAAAGAAGTCAAAGAGGACACAAATAGATGGAGAAATATACTGTGTTCGTGGATTGGAAGAATCAATATAGTGAAAATGAGTATACTACCCAGACCAATCTATAGATTCAATGCAATTCCTATCAAGCTACCAGAGGTCTTTTTCAGAGAATTAGAACAAATAATTTCACAATTTGTATGGAAATACATAAAACCTCATATAGCCAAAGCAATCTTGAGAAAGAAGAATGGAACCGGAGGATTGTGCACATTTTTTTGATACTATGCCAAAATTCAATGCGCGGTAGTTTTTTTAAAAGTTTATTACAACATTGCAATATAAACCATATTAATGAACTTCTCTTACTCTGTTTTATCAACATCCACTTGTTCGTTTTGCAGTCTGAATAGTTTTTACTCATCATGATTTTGTAATGTCATTTATTGGTTATTTATAAATTTTTAATTCAGGAGTTATATAGATGTTCTAAATGTTGACACACTTTTATAGAATATCAACAAAAACACTTGTTAATATCAACATGGATCTTATCAGAAAAGTCTTTGAAGGTAGAAAACTCTCATGCTCTTAGTTGCAGATACAAGTTTTCCAAAATTTTAGTTTTCCCTTGGAAGTTTGAATTTTATGATTGGTGACAAATATCATCTCTTGTTTTCCTTGAACTGACTATTTTTTAGAAAATAAGTTTTCATGAAATTGTTATTTACGTAATTATGTATTAATACCTCAAGAAAATATCAAGAAATGAGCAAATCTGAATAACTATAATTTGTTAGACTTTCCAGTTAAAGTAGTGTCCAATGATGAAAGTTCAGCTCACAACTCAAATGGGAACACAAATGCTCTTCGTTGAGGCCACAATCATACTTTGGTAGGCAGGAGGTGCTTTATGCATTTTGTCACAGAGAATATTAAAAAGATACATATTTAGGGATCAAGATTTAACAAAATCAATAATTTTAATGCTTTACCAATGATATTTTAAAGTGAAACTGGCTTTTTTGTTATGAATTTATTGCAAATGAATGGCAATGAAGAATAAATGATGACTAGTACTAGATGATATCACTGCCTGGATTCAGGGTACCATCAGAGCAAATGTTAGCAAAATGAAAAAATTATTATTATTATAAGAATAACTTTGACGACTCCCTAAACCAGTGAACCTCAATGGTATGAAGATTATACTTTGAGAATTCCTGACCTATAGAATGTCTTAAAATGCCAATTTTTTTGCCAGACATCAAGAAATTCCAAGAGTTTGTGATGGGGTCCCATAATTTTTATTTTTAAACAGTGCTCCAAAAGACTTTGTGGCCTGTGGAACACATTTTGAAAAATATAGCATCATAGAAGAGATGCCTTCACTTTGGCTCTGATTATATAAACTGGAATATATACCTGCTGGGAACAACTAATTATTTACTTGAGTAAAACACCATAGCTGCTTCATTGGTTTATTTATTCTATCTAAAAGGTTGCATTGATAGTTCTTTGTGTGTATTAATTTTCCATCTTCCATCTCCCTCCCACTTCTTGAACTTTTGTTTTCTTGATTTTGAACCCACTTGGACTCTGTCTTTCTTTGCTAGGTTGTGAAAGTTAAAATTGGACAGACATGCTATCCTTTTAGGCTCTGGCCATGTTAAGAAATCCCTGCTGTGTTTTCATATCTTAAAACAATCAAACAGTTCTTCCCCTTAGCTATTCCTTTTCACCTATAGCTTTCTAGCCCTCCATCTGCCTTTGGAATTCTGACCATGGCTGAGTTGCCTGGGAAAAGTCAAAGAATATAAATGAGTCTTTCCCTAGACTTTTGTAGTTGAACAGCCTGGACTCTTTTCCTTAGGGATAGAACACTGAGGTATTCTGTCAAAGAGGAAAAGAGTAAGGATGAGTTGGAGAGAAAGGTTGAAAGTGAGTATGAGCATCTCTTATGTAACTGGCCTACTTCTGCTCCCTTTCCTAACAGTGAAATATATAAAACTGGAATTCAGCCACTTCTTTGATCTGTCTTCATCTTTCTCTCTTCAGATATCCTGCAATTGGCGGCCTGGCTTCAGAGCTTTTTTGAACTTGAGAGATTTCAAGCCCCAAGTGAGTAATCCTTGATACCCCTTTGTCTTATCTTGCTAAAATGTACAAGTAACTTGCAGAGTGCAACCCTTAAGGCTTAAAATCTTCCCAGGTGAGATTAGACTGCATTGGTCTTGTTTGCATTTTTGGTTTGACCTGTTCACCTCAACCTTTAAGCCATTCTTTTGATTTTGTGGGGCTAGGTTTTAGGAATGCTAATACAATTATGGATCACTATTAGCTTCCAAAACATTTAGGTCATACTAAGCAAAATTTGCTACCCTAAATGCTCAAGCTGACAGTATCAGCCAAACAAGCTTTCAATTGTAAAGTGGCTTTGGTTTAAATCTTGCCTCAGAGTCATAATTTGTGTGATGATGGTGTTGGCATAATTTCACTGAAAATAACTTAGTGACGATATGATAAAATTCGCTTTTAGAAAAAGCTGGCTTCATCATAGTTGAAAACATTACATGGAATATAATTTTCACGTTCAAAGAGTTTTAGGTAATGGGTATGTGATGCTGAAACATTTAGTGCTTTATTTTTGAAGTCTGACTTTTAAATCTGAATATTCTTGTCATATTTACTGACCCAAATCCATGCAGAGCTATGCATATATGTAGAGAGCTGTTTCAACTTAAAGATCAAGCCATGGTGCATGCAAGAAATTTACAGCAAATAAAAGCTCCTGATTACACTTCTATTCCTAAAACTAATTATATATTTGTGCATCTAATACTTTCAGACTTTATCAGATATTAGCAAATACATATGTTTGTGGAGTTTACCCTCTCTGATATGAAATTCAAATCCACTTGTGACACAGCAAACACTTTTTAAAATTAATTACTCCAATCAAGTCAGGATCTTTCTTACTTAAACTTATCAGCAGCCATAATAAAACAACATTAGCAACAGAAAAATAAACCATAATACATGCATTTGCAATTTTTTCTTCTATACAGTAGAATTTAAACTGAGTTGTATTTTTGTCCATGACATCCACTGATTTATATGTGACAGGATAATTAATTGTGATATTACTTTCTATATTATTCTCACTGAGGGGGATATTTTTTTTCCTTCCCCATCCTTAAAAATAGTCAGAACTCTTTGGTTTTGCCATAGTAGAAGTGACAGTAGAGGATGGTTAAATTTTAATTCACTGAAAGGGGTAGTTTTCAGAAATGCAGCAGGTGGTTTCCTTCCATATCCTTTGATTTTCAAAAACATAGTTTCCTGGAAAGATTGTTTATGAGGACAAGTTCCAAGATATGAAAGGAAGGGAACAAGACCATCTGGAGAGTGGAGCTTTTCTGTACAGTTTTCCTAATTCTAATAGGGATCTTTAAGTTTTCCAAGAACTGAGGAGAAGAAATTTACTTGCTCACAGGTCTCTAGATGAGTAATTACTACATAATGACTCTAGAAGCTTAACCATATGTATTGTGGACTTGAGACCAATGGTGAGGCTACTTGTGAGTGAATCTTTGGTCAGTTAAGCAGACTATTTATTATAGGATGCAATCCCAATCCATCACAGCCAAATGACTAAATTAACTTAGATGGCCTCCTTGACAGCAGAATTATGTTGCCTAAAATACAACTTAAATGATGATAACTATGATGTAGTCATATACCTCTGAATTTTGATTTACCACTTAAGCCTGGGATTCTGTTAAAATCCTGTGAGGGTTGAGGGGCATACCCCCAAAACAACTAACATTAAGTTTAATAGACCATTTGGACAGATTATATAATTTGGAAACATAATGAATTCCTTAAATCCAAATATTATGGGATGAAGTCCTTGTGAAACAAATACATTCATACAACCAGTAATCAGTGAGTGATATTTTTCTCATTAGTCTTCTGATTTTCCCAATTCACATTTAGCTCACTTTTTATTAAAGTATAACACTAGTTATAGTTACATGAAATCCTGCTACTGAAGAAAAAGTACTCCTGGCCCATTTGATATAATTTGATTGAATTTTCACTTGTTTTTATTTTCTGACCACCTATTAGAGTGACATAAGTAAACAGGTTAAAGTACTTGTAAAAGATTGAAGAGGAGCTAAAAAGCCTCTTGCTGAAGGTGAAAGAGGAGAGTGAAAAAGTTGGCTTAAGGCTCAACATTAAGAAAACTAAAATCATGGCATCTGGTCCCATCACTTCATGGAAAATAGATGGGGAAACAGTGGAAACAGTGTCAAACTTTTTTGGGGGGGCCTCCGAAATCACTGTAGATGGTGATTGCAGCCATGAAATTTAAAGACACTTACTCCTTGGGAGGAAAGTTATGGCCAACCTGGATAGCATATTAAAAAGCAGAGACATTACTTTGCCAACAAAGGTCCAGCTAGTCAAGGCTATGGTTTTTCCAGTAATCATGTATGGATGTGAGAGTTGGACAGTGAAAAAGGCTGAGCACTGAAGAAGTGATGTTTTGCACTGTGGTGTTGGAGAAGGCTCTTGAGAGTCCCTTGGACTGTAAAGAGATCCAACAAGTTCATCCTAAAAGAGATCAGTCCTGGGTGTTCATTTGAAGGACTGATGTTGAAGCTGAAACTCCAATACTTTGGCCACCTGATGCGAAGAGCTGACTCATTGGAAAATACCCTGATGCTTTTCCAATTGGAAAAGGATTGGGGGCAGGAGGAGAAGGGGACGACAGAGGATGAGATGGCTGGATGGCATCCCTGACTCGATGGGCATGGGTTTGGGTAGACTCCGAGAGATGGTGATTCACAGGGAGGCCTGGCATGCTGCAGTTCATGGGGTCACAAAAAGTCGGACATGACTGAGCGACTGAACTGAGCTGGACTCAAATGATTGGTCAGTGTTAGGAGGATTAAATCTTGTACATAAAATACTGATTTTGATTCAGGTTATTTGGAGAATTGAATGACAGAAATATCGGCTTGAAAGAAAACAGAGGTATACATTATATCTCAGTGTTGTATAAAGGTACACTTATTCAGAAATTCCCTGAGAGCATAAACTGAGTTTTATGCTTGTTCCTTTCCTCAGTGACTTACAGGATTGGTTACTATATATTGTTAAAATTGTAGTGTGTGTAGATCGGAAACTGACCACCTGAAAAACCTATTTAAGCTTAGTGGAAAATTGCCCAGTTCATGACATGGATATAGGAAACTTAAGGAAAAGATTTTGCAGCTAATCTAGTTTATTATCTTTTTTTGGACTGCTACTTGCCTTCCATATAATAAACCCCAAATTGGAGGCTTTAAGCATCTGTATTTCTATCTCTATACCATGTTGTAAGTGGTAAACCAGGGACTATACATAAATACATGCATACACATATTCAAACACATCTCCAAATCAGAGAAAAGATGGAGGAGGACCATGCACCTTCATACTTCTTTGCCCATATTTGGTAACAAAACACTCATTCAGGAATACATCAAATACGTATTTTACCCTTTTCTGTCTGTCTTCTTCTGGGATGCTTATAATGTGAATGTAAGTACCCTGGATATTATTTCAGTGGTCCCTTAAACTCTCCTCAGTCATTCATTTTTGCTATTTTGATTGGGTGGTTTTCATTATTCTGTCTTCCATGTCAGTTATACATTCTTTTGTATCACCTAATCTTCTGTTCCTTCTAGTGTGCTTTTTATTTCAGTTATTGTTTATTTCAGTTATTGTGTTATTCAGTTTTTTTGAATCTTTTTTTAGTTCTTGTTAAAATTCTCAGTGTGTCCACCTATTATTTCCCCAAGTTCTGTTAGCACTCTTATTACTAATGCTTTGAACACTTCATTTGGTCACTTATTTGTCTGTTTCACCAGTTATTTTATTCCTTTTGTTTTTGTCATTTCATTTGAAACAAATTCTTCTCTCTCATTTTGTTTCACATTCTATATCTCTTTGAAATTAGATGAAACAGTTACCTATCTTTCTTGAAGGTTGTCCTTGTGAGAGAGTGCTCCTGTGCAGTTTGCTTGTCCCAGATCGCTTTCATCCATGAACTATATGTGAAGTGAGCATTGATCGTCTTCCCTGGGATGTGCTAAGAGATATTACCTTGATAAGAAATAGTGCTGGAGATGGAGAAACTAGGACCAAACAAGATATGAGCTAGGGCTTTGCCTCTGCTCAGTGACTGACATTGCCCTAGTAGGGACTGGGGTGAGTCTATTATGCTGAAGCAGAACCTGTGAGGTACAAACGAGTTGCATTCTGTATAAATGTGGGCTGCCCCCCTCCAAGCACTTCTATCTTTGCCCATTGCTGACTAAGAAGTGCCAGATTGGCACTCTTGCAGGCTAGGGCATATAATGGGGTGGTCCCTGCATGCTAGTCAGACTTCCAGACTCTGATCCGCTAATTCAGTAGGAACCAGTAATGGCCATCCCTGCTGCTTTCAGATGCGGGGCCATGTCTGAGCTTGTTCCATCCCCCACAATGCACACTTCCCTCATCACCAGTGGCACCCAGCCTGGTATGGAGGTGCACCAGAGCTAGAATTACTAGAGCGGGTTTGCATATTGTGATGGAGCTGCACTGGTTGCAGTAAACAAGCCGGTGTTCCAGGATGTTTCAGTCAGCTTCCTCTGCCTTGTTTTGGATGCAAGAAATATGTGCGTGCTCTTCACAAGTGGTTTCTCCCAGCACGTGTACTAGTTCCACTGTTTTTAAACCAATCAAAGGAACTCATCTGCTCATTGTCAGATCCCACAGCAAGGGTACCCAATATGTGGCTCGCATTGCTCACTCCCATGGTGGGTAGGTCTCTGAGCTCATATAATCCCTCTCTTCTTTTTGTCTCCTCCCAGGGGTACACATCCCAACCCAATTACTTTTCTTCTCTGTGTGGATCTTTCTTTATAGCTTTGGTTTTACAAAAATCCTTTTCTAACCTCCAGTAGCTCAGCCTTCTTCTTCTTTGCCATCTTTTCTCCTCCCTTCTGGGGAGGTTGTATTTAGTCTTTTTAGGCATTGGAAAACCACCAGAGTTTCTTGAGGTGGAGAGATGGAAGTGGCATTTTAGGGAATAATCTTGTAATGGTTTACATAATAGATTGGGACATAAAAGTGGTAGAAACACGGGGAGACTATTGAAAAGGTACTATTATTTTTTTTAACTGTATCATTTAGGATAGAAGTGCATGCCCATGTTACACTGTTCAACTGTTTATCCCTCTCGATTTCAGGTTTGAAATATTTTTTTTCTCATACAATTACTTGAATTCATGACTTGTATGTCAAAACACTGTAACTGTTGAGAAGCAAAGGAAAACATGCTACAATAATATAATTACTCATTTTTAAAGAGTATGTGATCTAAAATGTGCCTCATTAATAATAGAACAGAGAAAAAATTCCCTTGTGGTCTAATCTAAATTTTAAAAAGCAACAATTTATCTCATAGAATAAATTAATTTAGTGCTATAGATAGACTGACTAAAGTTGATTTCAGATTAAAAAATGGATTTGATAGAATGACACTGCCAGATATTAGGAATGAAATTTTGCATTTGGATTTAGGTTGTGTCAGATATGCTTGGAATGTGGCATTAGAAGGTCAATGTTCTAAACCCTATTTCATTGCTAATGCATTGTGTTGTTACTACATAGTAATCACAAGAGTAAGTTAAGATCTCAAAGGCATTGGTTTTACCATTTAGAAAAAAAATATTAGGAAGTAAATTTTAATATCCCAGATGACAGCGGTGATGATTCATTTGGCTTTTGGGTGTTGTTTGTTTGGGCCACTTGTATCCTCAATGCATACCTGCAAGGGGTGCATAAATACTTCTTGGATGAATAAATAAAAATGAAAAACAGTATAATTCAGTGCTGCTCCCTCAAAACTTAGTATAGTGAATGGTACCTGACAGAAGAATGAATCAACTATAAATCTCTTTGAAGAAAATCAGCAACTTAGTACATTTTAAACAAATATGTATAAGATTATATCTCATTTATGGGAAATAGAACTTTATAATGAGATTAATATATATAATAAAAAGTTTATCATTTTTGGATATTTAGTAGCAATAGGATGCCATGCTAACTGGTCACCATGCTTTAGGGGACACATATGAGAGCTCCTGAAACTTTGCTGGCTTCCCAGCTGTTATAATTGTCCTCTATGGCACGATTTCTGAAGCCCTATTGAGATCTATGTATTTGAACTTGTTGACAAAGGGCTTTTTAAATTCAGAGCTATGCAACTGCAATGATTTCTAAGACCACTTGTATGAATAAGAAATGGAGTGTTAGTTGTCTCTAAGTAACAAATCCCCTGGATTTTAGGTGCATTCTGGGACATCATGTGTTTTATAGCAAATCAGCACCAAGCTATACTACATGAAAAAGGTTTATTAGGCAAAGTGCCCACAACAGTCTATGCTAAGACACAAATATTCCAGGAAAATTGTATCAATGATGATGATGATGATGGATTGAGGTAGAAGTAAGAGGAGGAGCTACCATTTATAGAATGCCTGTAATGTGTTCAGTGTTGTTTTATGTCTTGCATTTAATAGCTATAATGCCCTGTGAGGTGGTGGTAATTATTAAAATCTGTATTTTATAAATGAGGACACTTAAGTGCAAATAGGTTTGGCAAGTTGACCAAGGTCTTACAGATAGTAAGTGGACATGCTACAATGTAAAACCAGGCAATCTGGCTTTACACTCTTAACCCTCTTCTAAACTGCTTCCCAAACAAGTGTTTTTCAGATACAATTTCCTTGAAATAAGAAATGATTATAATTTTACATAGAATGCCAATTTTACATGGAATGATTATAATTTTTCAAGTTCTCTACCTCAGGTATACAAAATCAACCTGAAATCTTTCTTCTATGTGTTTCTAAAGTAGCTATGCAATTATTTCATTTACCACCATTGCTTTCTTGTGGCCATTCCTGGAATCATTGCTTCTTATTTTGCTGTAAATGTTAGGAAAGTATTCTTGAAACTGAGGAAATTTTCAGTCTACTTGCTCTTTCTGTTTAATCATTGTAGCTTTTACTTTAAGCCAGTGAAATAAAACCTTAAACAACTTGTTGGTGTATCTGTCTGTATTAGACATTTTGTATGACATTCATCATTAGTAGTGCATTAGAAATATTTTTACTTTCTAATATTATGTAATAAAAATATGTTGTTTTTAAAAGACTATTTTGATTATGTCTGGATCCAAATTGTCTTCCAAAGAAGCACTTAATTAATTTTTGCAATGAAAGCAATAAAGTACTTTATATATATTTGTGCCTTGCAGGCGTATTTTGGCACATATATCTCCTTCAAAGAGGGAGAAATTTTCAAATTCTCTATAGTTCCCCACTTGGCAAATATAGTACATACAAACTTTTGCTGGTTTTTGCCTCTTAAGGAGCAGTGTTTTGCTTTGGATGTGAGCTTTAGTCAATGATGTTGAGGTGAGATAGAAAGCAGTTTGAGAGCTGGGATGTTTCACAACACTATGGTGGTGCATGTGAGCTCATTCCTGTCCGACTTTTTGTGTCCTCATGTACTGTAGCCTGCCAGACTCCTTTGTCCATGGGATTTTCCAGGCAAGAATATTTGAGTGGGTTGACATTTCCTCCTCCAGGGAAATCTTCCCGACCCCTGCATCAAACCCGCATCTCCTGTATTAGTATTAGGTTTTGTGAACCATATGGCCTCTGCTACAACTACTCAACTGTGACATTACAGCATGAAAGCAGTAATGGATAGTACATGTAATTTTTGCTTGTCGTGAAATATCCAGTATTTATTTTTGTCAACCATTTGATAATATAAAAAAACGTTCTTAGAGAGCAGACCATACATAGATTGCAGGTCAGATTTGGCCCATGGGTTACAGTTTGCAATCCCCTGGGATATATTAAATTGTACTTTTACTGTAAGCTTTTCATCTCATCTCACCTCTGGTGTCTGTTATCCCTTCCCATAATATGGCATCACATCTTGTCTAAAAACTGAAGATACAAATCATTGGATGACCTATATGTACTTTCTAAATAATCTAATCAAACTCTAATTTCAAGAGATGGTATTGGTAATATACTTTTCATAATAGAAGCTGGTAAAATAAGAAGTGTGAATTAGATAATTGGAGACTAAATGGTTCTTGGTATCTTTTCCAGCACATACGTCCATCACAGGCCCAGCAACTGGAGTTGACAGATTATCCTATGAAGGCTATTCTTTTGGAAAAAACACTTTAGACAGCTAAAACCATATTACTGAAGATCTTGGATAAGGTTGCTCAGTCCATCCCCTTCAAAATTGTGATCTTGTGTGTGTGTGTGTGTGTGTGTGTGTGTGCAATCACACATACTTGTGCACAAGCATGTGTGGGATGTGAAGAGATAAGTTTTGTCTGACAAGTGCATCAATTTTTTTCAATTTATTTTAATTTTAATTGAAGGATAATTGATTTACAATATTGTGTTGGTTTCTGCCATACATTAGCATGAATCACCCATAAATATACATATATCCACTGTCTCTTGAAACTCCCTCCCACCTCCCACTCAATCGCACCCCTCTAGGTTGTCACAGAGCACTGGTTTGAGCTCCCTGCATCATACAGCAAATTGCCACAGGGTATCTATTTTACATATGGTAATATATAAATGTTTTCATGCTGCCACTCTCTCCATTTATCCCACCCTCTCCTTCCCTGCCCTGTATCCACAAGTCTGTTCTCTGTGTCTGTGTCTCCATTGCTGTCCTGTAAATAGGTTCATCAGTGCCATCTTTCTAGATTCCATATGTATGCATTAAAATACAATATTTGTTTTTCTCTTTCTGACTTACTTCACTTTGTATAATAGGCTCTAGTTTTGCCCACCTCATTAGAACTGACTCAAATATGTTCCTTTTTATAGCTGAGTAATATTACATCGTGTAATGTATCACAACTTCTTTATTTATTCATCTGTCAATGGGCATCTATATTGCTTCCATGTCCTAGGTATTATAAATAATGTTGCAATGAACATTGGGTTACATGTGTCTTTTTCGATTATGATTTCCTCAATGACAGAGGAAGAGATGGTTGGATGTCATCATGGACTCAATGGACATGAGTTTGAACAAACTCTAGGAGATAGTAAAAGACAGGGAAACTTGGCATGCTGCAGCCCATGGGGTCGCAAAGAGTTGGGCATGACTTAGTGACTGAACAACAACAACAGAATGTATGTCCAGTAGTGGGATTGCTGGGTCATATGATAGTTTGGGGCTTCACAGGTGGCACCAGTGGTAAAAGAACCCGCCTGCCAATGCAGAAGACATAAGAGAAGCAAGTTTGCTCCCTGGGTCAGGAAGATCCCCTGGAGGAGGGCATGGCAACCCACTCCAGTATTCTTGTGTGGAGAATTCCATGGACAGAGGAGCCTGGTGGGCTACAGTCCATGGAGTTGCAAAGAGCTGAACAAGACTGAAGTGACTTAGCATGCATGCATGCATGGTAGTTTTATTCCTAGTTTTTTAAGCAATCTCTATACTGTTCTCCATAGTGGCTCTATCAATTTGCATTCCCACCAGCAGTGTAAGAGAGTTCCCTTTTCTCTACACCCTTTCCAGCATTTATTGTTTGTAGATTTTTTGATGATGGCCATTCTGAATGGAGTGAGATGATACCTCATCGTAATTTTGCTTTGCATTTCTCTAATAATGAGTGATGTTAAGCATCTTTTCATGTGTTTACTAGCCATCTGTATGTCTTCGTTGGAGAAATATCTGTTTAGGCCTTCTGCCCACTTTTTGATTGGATTATTTGTTTTTCTGGTCTTGAGTTGCATGAGCTGATTGTATATTTTAGAGATTAATCCTTTGTCAATTGTTGCATTTGCTACTATTTTCTCCCATTCTGAGAGTTGTCCTTCTACCTTGTTAGTAGTTTTCTTTGCTGTGCAGAAGCTTGGGCTTCCCTGTTTGCTAAGAGGTTAAAACCGTCTGCTTCCAACACGGGAGACCTGGGTTTGATCCCTGGGTTTGGAAGTTCCCCTGGAGAAGGAAATGGCAACCCACTCCAGTATTCTTGCCTGGAGAATCCCATGGATGGAGGGGCCTGGTAGACCCCAGTCCTTGGGGTCTCATAGAGTTGAACACGACTGAGTGACTTCAAAAAAAAAGGTTCCATTTGTTTCTTTTTGTTTTTATGTCCATTACTCTAGGAGGTGGGTCATAGAGGATCTTGCTGTGATTTATGTCATAGAGTGTTCTGCCTATGTTTTCCTCTAACAGTGTTATAATTTCTGGTCTTACATTTAGGTCTTTAATCCATTTTGAGTTTATCTTTGTATATGGTGTTAGGAAGTTTTTGAACTTCATTATTTTACATGTAGCTGTCCAGTTTTCCCAGCACCACTTATTGAAGAGTCTATGTTTTCTCCATTGTATAGTATTGCCTCTTTTGTCAAAGGTAAGGTCCCCTTACAGAGAAGGCAATGGCACCCCACTCCAGTGCTTTTGCCTGGAAAACCCCATGAACAGAGGAACCTGGTGGGCTGCAGTCCATGGGGTCGCTAAGAGTCAGACGTGACTGAGTGACTTCATTTTCACTTTCATGCACTGGAGAAGGAAATGGCAACCCGCTCCAGTGTTCTTGCCTGGAGAATCTCAGGGACGGGGGGGCCTGGTGGGCTGCCGTCTCTGGAGTCGCACAGAGTCAGACATGACTGAAGTGACTGAGCAGCAGCAGCAGCAGCAAGGTACACTTAGGTGCTGGGGCTTATCTCTGGGCTTTCTATCATGTTCTATTGGTCTGTATTTCTGTTTCTGTGCCAGTACTGTATGGTCTTGATGACTGTAACTTTGTAGAATAGTCTGAAGTCAGGACGGTTGATTCTTCCAGCTCCATTCTTTTTCTCAAGATTGTTTTGGGGTCTTTTGTGTTTCCATATAAATTGTGAAAATTTTTCTTCTAGTTCTGTGGAAAATGCCATTGATAATTTGATAGGGATTGCACTGGATCTTTAGATTGCTTTTGGCAATATAGCCATTTTCACAGTATTGATTCTTCCAACCCAGGAACATGGAATATCTCTTCATCTGTTTGTGTCACCTTTGATTTCTTTCATTAGTGTCCTATAATTTTCTCTATACAGCTCTTTGCTCTCCTTAGGTAGGTTTATTCCTAGGTGCTTTTTTCTTTTGTTGCAATGGTAAATGGCATTGATTCCTTAATTTCTCTTTCTGATTTTTCATTTTTAATGTATAGGCGTGCAAATGATTTCTGTGTATTGATTTTGTATCCTGTGACTTTACTAAATTCATTGTTTAGTTCTATTAATTTTCTGATGGTATCTTTCGGGTTTTTCACATATAGTATCATGTCGTCTGCAAACAGTGAGAGTTTTACTTCTTCTTTTCAATCTAGTTTGCTTTTTTTTTGTTTTTTGTTTTTGTTTTTTTTTAAATTTTCTTTACTTTATTGTGTTGGTTTTGCCATACAATGACATGAAACCGCCATGGGTTTACATATGCTCCCCCTCCAGAACCCCCCTCCCTCCTCCCTCCCCCTGGGACATTATTTCTTTTTCTTCTCTGATTGCCATGCCTGGGACTTCCAAAACTATGTTAAATTATAGTGGCAAGAGTGGGCCAATGATTCTTATAGTCAGTCTTAATCTCTCTCTCATTTGATCCCTCTCTTCATCCTCTTTCATCCCTAATCCAACTGCCTAGTGAAGACTTGAAGACATCTCTTTAGGGCATGCAGATTCATGGAAGTGCTGAGTTCCCTAGTGGAAGATTGGTCTATACTTGTCAGCATGAGCTCTAAGGATTGGAGCTGTTCCTAGGGCACAGTAACAGTCAGTTTTGTGATTCTGTGGCACAGTTTCTGAGCATCTTATAGTTGGAGAGGTCCTTCGGGAAAGAAATATCAAGCTCCATGGTGGAGTCACAGGGTTCAGGTGAGCCTTTCTTCACTTTATATAGAGGAGTCACTGATTTTAATTGTTTCTCATTTTGTCCAGTATGGAACCTGAACCCTCTGGATTTGCTGATCATTATGTATGGTATTTCTCTTGGGTGACCCTGTATAGTCCCATGATGCTGAGCTATGTAATATAGGTATACATGTTAAAAGATAGAAATTTGATATTTGGTTTGTAAGGTAATTCGTTATAGTTTAGTGGTTAGGATCAGAGAACAGTGGAGTTAGAATTCTGTAGTTCAAGTCTTAAGTGTGAGGTGTGTATTTATTTAACATATGTATGCCCTTTTTTCCACATCAATAAAATTGGTGTAACAATACTGTTAATAAGATCATAATAACAGCACCTACCTTATAAGATTTTCATGAACTTTAAGTGAGTTAATATTTGTAAAGGTATTAGAAAAGTGCCAAACTTAAACTAAGACCTCTGTAAGTGTTGCCTGTTATTCTTTCTATGACTATATAAGTTATGTCATGTCCTGATCAAAACGAAGCTCTGAGGTTTTTACCTGCTCAGAAGGTAAAGTCAACAGACTAAATAGCACTGGCCTAGGAGCCGCAATGCCCCTGTTTGAGGCCTGCCTCTGTCATTTGTAACACATATGGCTTTGGAAAAAGGAGCTCTGGTATGATAGTTAGGAAGATGAGTTGACATCAGACCATACATAATGATGAATCTGATAAACAAGTTTAGTAGAAGAGAAGGTCTAAAAGAAGAAGGAGGGAAAATTATGAAAGCATCATTCTTAGACCACAATGAAGCAACAAGCATCATCTTGGCATATAACACCAGTATCCTTTGGCATTAGAGGCACTGTCTTTACATCTCAACTCCAATAATTTTTGGCTGAGTGATATTTTGGATAAATCACTTATCCTTTTGTCTTGGTAGAGCAGATCATAAATAGTGTGTGATCATAGAATTGTTGACAGAATAAGAAGTAATGTTTATAAAACAATTAGAACAAACAATTCTTTCACAAAATAAGGTTTCAATAAATCCTAACTACGATCATTATCATTATTATCACCTTTGAGTCTTAAATATAAGGTTCCTGAGGCCCAAGTTAATTGGCTTTCCCAAGGTCACAGAGCTAATTAATAACTAGAATATAGATCTGACATCTAAGTCACTGTTCTTTGTGTGACCACAAACTTCCTTTTAACTTCCTGTATAAATGAAACTTGGTGATTTTTGTGTTATATGCAGAGTATCCAAGAGAATCAGGGCCTGTTCTTCTCTGCTTTGAAAGAAAGTGAAGTCACTCAGTCATGTCCAACTCTTTAAGACCCCATGGACTGCAGCCTACCAGGCTCCTCCATCCATGGGATTTTCCAGGCAAGAATACTGGAGTGGGTCGCTATTTCCTTCTGTTTTGAAAGAGTGTTCTTTTTTTTTTTTTGTAATGAAAAGTTCAGTCCTACTCTTTCATGCCTGTGGGGCAGGGTGGGTGATTCCTCTGCTCCTTTGCCTCTGCTGGCTAATGACTTATCCATATATGTGAATTACCATTGGATCCATGCTCAGTAATCCTCATGAGATTTGATGCTACCTGAACCATCATTGACGAGCCCCTGGAAGGTTGTTGCTCAATGGTTACATCCTTCCTCATGTTCTTCTTCCTTGACAAATTCCCCCCCAGACCAAATGTTTTGAGCTACAAAGAATAAATTCAAAGTTTCTAAATAGACGTTTCTTGTGCCAAACAAGGGTAAATCTATCTAAGTTTTGGTCTCTAAAGAAGAGGATCTCTCTAGTCATCTTCCTTTCCATACCACACAGTCCATTCTTTCTTGTCCCTTAAATTTGTATTCTGCTCTTATCCCTTACAAAACCCTGCCTTCTTCACAGGAGGACAGAGTTTTATCTTAGAGTTTCTTACTGTATTTTGCAAAAGTGAAACTTTCACATTTTGGCCAAATGATCAATGTGTTTCTCTTCTGCTTTAGAGGGTAGGAGGCACTGCTTCTAGTATAGTCATATCTCTTAGATTCCAGTTCAGTTTTCTTAACATGGAGAACTGTAGCTTATTTCCCCACTAGAGGACCTGGGGATTAAGCATCAGAGATCATCTAATCTGTCATACCTAAAAGTGATCTTTTTATTAGCACAGGTTTTCCCTGGCTCTTAACAACAGCAACAGTCTGCCGTTATTAGGTGAAGAAGCATTTGCCTCTTTTCCAAGTCTGTCTTGAATTACAAGACCCACCTTCTCATCCTAAGTATTTGTTAAGATTAAGGTCACTCAATTTATAAGAATAAAATTTCCTCTGCCAGTAAAATATTTTGTTGTTGTTCAGTCACTCAGTCATGTCTGATTTTGCAATCCCATGAACTGCAAAATGCTAGGCTTCCCTGTCCTTTACTGTCTCCCACAGTTTGCTCAAACTCATGTCCATTGAGTTGGTGATGCCATCCAGTCATCTCATCCTCTGTCATCCCCTTCTCCTGCCTTCAGTCTTTCCCAGGATTGGGGTCTTTCCCAATGAGCTCTTTACATCAGGTGGTCAAAGTATTGGAACTTCAGCGTCAGCATCAGTCCTTCCAATGAATATTCAGGGTTGATTTCCTTTAGGATTGACTGGTTTGATCTCTTTGCTGTCCAAGGGACTCTTTAGGTAGGCATTTCTGGAATATTTACAGATTGATGTCAAGAATATGTCCACTTAAATCATCCCAGGCCATGTGCCATGAAGCATTTTGATACAGCACTATATAAGTTTATTGAAAGATTATAGAATTAATCTGAATAATTTGTATTTTTTTGGCTAGTGGATTAATCAGACCAGGTCTACACTAGGAAAAAGAAGATGATGAACTGAGTTAACCATCTGGACCATCCAAGTGAATACATTTCAATTGCTTCCATTTCCTGAACCTTTCAGGTCAAAACCTACTTGGGGTTGAAATATTTGGTTATATCTTCAGTTTAACATTTCTCTCTGACAATGGAGCCCTGAAGGCTTTGATCAGTGAGCATTGCATCTCTCACAGGCATAATGGATTCTTATGGGCCTAGGTACTATTTTTGCTTTATCAAGCTTCCTTGGAATGCCATGTTCAAATTTCTCATTGGTGAAATGTGTTATTCTTTGAAAAAAAAAGAGTTTAATAATGATGATGAATTCACAGAAAATGATACGGGGAAGTAAAACCGTTCTGTTATTTTGGTAGGACTGGAGGACCTACCCAAAGTAAGATTTTTTGAGTCTTACTATCACTAGGCATGGATTGATTTGCTTCTTCTATCATTTTGTTAGTTGTAATGAACTGACTAATGTATTAGAGGCAAAGCCTGTTGCAGGCCATATGATTAAACTGATCGGGTGTCCTTTGAGCTCTATGTTCCTCTTTCTGTTGTTTTACACTTCCTAATTCCTTCCTTGACATCCAGTAGTATTTCACTTGGTTGCATTGTGATCCTTTTCACATCTGCCTCTGCAACTCCTCCTTGTAGCGCCTGCTTGTTACTGAATGTACTTGAGGTAAGATGGTTGATGACCTGTAATCACCAATGTAACAATTTTTCTGAAAACTACATTTACACTATCCTTCATTCACGAGAGTGAGTCAAGTAGGCTTTCTAGTCATGGTAGAGCTAGTAGGAGCAAAACATGAGGTCAGAAGATCTTTCCAGTACCCAACAAACTCATCGCACAGAGGTGACTGCCTAGCCTACCTATGGGTAAGAAGGATTGTAGACATACGCTATGTTTACCATATAGCAAAACTGACAGAAGAAACATAAAGCATCTGATGACATGTCTGGATATGTATTTTACCATGTTATTTTACTATCCTTGGTTTCTTGAGTTTGACCTTATATTTGTACAACCACGTTTAAATCTTAACTAGAAGACCTTTGCCATTATAGTCCAGGAAGCAGCTCTTCTGAAACTTAAATGCACTTCAAATCACCAGAAGGAATCTTGTTAAAATGTAGATTTTGACTCATTATGGGATGGGGCCTAAAATTATACTTTTCTAATGAGCTCCTAAGTGATGCAGATGCTGCTTGTTCTGTGGGTCAAAGTGAACATCTTGGTGGTGGTTTAGTCACTCAGTGGTGTCCAACTCTTGGCAGCCCCATGGACTGTAGCCCATCAGGTTTCTCTGTCAGTGGAATTCTCCAGGCTAGAATACTGGAGTGGGTTGCCATATCCTTCTCTATGGGATCTTTCCGACCCAGGGATTGATCTTGGGTCTCCTGCATTGCAGGAGTATTCTTTACTAACTGAGTCACTAGGGAAGCCTACTGAACAGCTTGTTTTCTTTTTATAGGAGGTGTTCTCAATCTGCATTACCACGGAGTCTAAGAGTCTATGTAGATGCCTCAGGGACTAACTCAGAGGGCTGAATGTATAACCAAAGACATGAAAACTCTAGATAATACCTCTTTCATTAAAAAAATACTCTTTTTATATGTTTAGTATAATGGAATCCTGCATAAAATTTGATTAGAAAGATAATAGAGTTTGGTTTCTAAGAATACAAACAAAGAAAAACAACATTACAACACTGATCTCAAGTATTTCACAAGGTAAGGCCTTAATTGGGCCAATGTATAAGGATAAAATTTCCTCCAAAGATGAAACATCTAGGTAGATATCGTCCAGATATTTGAATACCAGAGTTAATAATCCATGATTAAGTTCCAAATTTCCATGTGGGCTTATGCAATTGAAAAGGTATATTTAGCAAAATGCAATGGCTGGTGGCTCAGTTGGTACAGAATCTGCCTGCAATGCAGGAGACCCGGGTTCAATCTCTGGGTCAGTAAGATCCCCTGGAGCAGGAAATGGCAACCCATTCCAGTATTCTTGCCTGGAGAATTCCATGGAAAGAGAAGCCTGGCAGGCTACAGTCCGGGGAGTCACAAAGAGCGACTAACATTTCAGTTGCATGGCTTTACTAGCCAATTTAATGTTGGAAGGGAAAGAAGATAGAATTAGCTGTCAGGAGCTCTTCCTTTCAGCTATTTCTCTATACTAAATGTGGGGGTCTAGAACTCAGTATCACCTCTGTATGTATGTCTTCTCTTTGGTAAAGGAAGGAAATGGGGACTTCCGCAGTGGTCTAGGGGTTAAAACTCTGCCTTTCAGTGCAGGGGGCACAGGTTTGATCCCTGTTTGGGAAAATAGGGTCCCACATGCCATGGAGTGCAGCAAAATTTTTTCTTTAAAAAATAGGAAGGAAATGATCTCTAGCCCAACAAAATTGTTGGAATATGGAATAATACAATAGGTAGACGGATACAGGACAAGAGAAGGAGCAGGGAGAGCTGCTAGGAGACTATTGCTCTAATCCAGGGGAGAAAGGATGATGGCTTGGCTAGTGTGGTAGAGGAAGAGGTGCTATGAAGTGATATTTTGTTATTTCCAAGACAAAAGTGGGAGGATTTTTCAGTGAACTAGATGTGGGGTGTCAGAGGGAGAGATCATTTAGTTGGTCAGGGTATTTTGACACTAACAAGTAAAAAAAAAAAGAAATCCCTATCGGGAAATTATGCACACAAAGTTGAAGACTTTTGCTCACATTGATGTAAAAAGATGGATTTGTTTCTTGGGAAACAGGAAATATTCATTGTGGGCAGAGGCACAGAGATATTCCTTGGCTTACATGGTATATTGCCAGACCCACGTTGCTTTTTATTTTCCTGTTTCTTTTCCCAACTTGAAGCTGGCTTTCGAGGAAAAGAGCAGAACCTCTAACGAGGGAACCACTAGACCTCATGGAAATTTGATAAGTTGTTAATCCAGAATGAAGATTTACTTCTTTGGTACATTTGGGGAAATGATTGAAATAAACTAGACTGAGTTTTCTGAGAAATGCAATTTTGTCTTTCCTTCTCAGTTTTGTCAGTACTCTGCATCCAGTTACCTACTCAATGTATCTTTGAAGTTTTTGAATTCTGGTGACCAAAGTTGGTGAAGGCTGTTTCTCCTTTCAGATGTATTTCATTTTGTGTAGCTGTTTTGTTGCTAAGTGCTGGGTTATGGGGAAAGACTGTCTTTATCTTATTTATAAGTCAATTCTTATTTTCACCATCTTTCTGTATTTCAAAAAAACATTTACTAAATTCCTGCTAAGTGATGAGTACTTTGCTAAAAGCTCAAGATTCAAAGAGAGGTAAGACACAACATTTGCCTGTAGGAAATATACAGTCTAGTCTAGTGTATGACATAATAAATGGGTGCATATAATATGGTGGTAGATCCTTTTTAAAAGATATACATAGAGTAGTATGGGAACATAGAGGAATACCTAATCCAGACTGGAGGTTCAGGGATAGCTCCACTGAGGTAGGAACTTATAAGCTGGATTTTAATAGAGCAGTGGGAATTAGCCAGGTAAAGAAGGAATGGGAAGAGAATATTATTCTTCTAGGCAAACAGTGCTCCATTTGCAATGGCATGGTGGCTTAAGAAATTGGCATGCTCACAGAACAATAAATAGTTGAGTATGGCTGGATAGGGTTAAGGATGCCTATGTAGTGTAACAGAGTATGAGGCTTGAGAGGAAAGCAGAAGCTAGATAGTGAATGATTTTATCTGTCAATTTTGGAATTTATCAATAATAGCTAGTATTTATTTCAGCTTACTATGAGTAGTAAGTTACTTGTATACTTATTTTATATGTATTTAATCCCATAATCACACAACACAATAGTATTATAGCTATTTTACAGATGTAGAAACTGAAGCTCAGACAAATTACATAACTGCCCAAGATCATTAAGTGGAAGGTCTAGGATTTGGAGCTCTTGCTTTTTACCTATACACTTGATTGTATACATTTAACCTGAAAGCAATGAAGAACCTATGATGGGTTAAAGATATTCATCAATTGTTTGATATTTCCTCCCACTGAGAGGTCAAGTTTATGCCTTCTTCTCTTGAATCTCAACTACTCTGTGACTGCCTTAAATAGAAGAGTATGATGGTGTGCAAGTTTCCAAGCTTAGACCAGGAGAGTGGCAGCTTCAACTGTGTCTTGGAACACTGTCTCTGGAAATCTTGAACCACTACCTTGAACCACTATGCCTAAGGTCTGACTACTTTGAATTTGCCATGCAGAAGAGTACACATATAGGTGCTTTGGTGAATGAAAAGTGAAAGTGTTAGTTGTTCAGTCATGTCCGAATCTTTGTGACCCATAGACTCTATCCCATCAGGCTCTTCTGTCCATGGAATTTTCCAGGCAAGAACACTGAAGTGGGTAGCCATTCCCTTCTCCAGGGGATCTTCTGGATCCCAGGGGATCAAACCCAAGTCTCCTGCATTACAGGCAGATTCTTTACCATTTGAGCCACCAGGGAACCACCCCCAGGTGATTTCAACCTTCTAATTATTATACCAAGGCACCAACTGTATTAATGAAACCACTTTATGATGTACAAAGTCTATCCATCTGATGACCACTAGTTGACACCACTTATTTGGAGCAGAGGAATCACCCAGCCTAGCCACGTCTGAGTTCCTGATTCACAATATCATGTGATATTACATACTTGTTGTTGCTTTAAAGCCAGAAAATTTTGACATAATTTTGACATGGTTTGTTGTGAAGCAATACATAGAACTAAGCCATTGAAGGGTTTTAAGCAGGTCAGATAGAAGTTAAATTCACAAGGAAAGTCCCCTACTTGATGAAACACTGAAATAACTATTTGTCCTATCTAAAATGCCTGGCACATAGTAATCACTCAATGAATGAATGAGCAAACCCAATATGTGCAGTGGCAATTTATAATTTTATACTTTGTGTGGGTGTATGTTTATGATAAATGGGATACCCTGTAGAGGTCGCTATGCTGACAAACTAATAATCACTGGCCTGAAAAGACTTAACTCTCCATCATCAGTTGGGGCTGGTCGCTTTCCTACTGATCTCATTGGCAGGAAATTTGACAAGAAGGATTCTTTTTTAAGCTGTTTTAGTCCCCAACCATCTCACTCTTTGGAATTCAAATTACCCTTCCCCTTCCCTCCAGTCCGTGACGTGTGTTTTTGTTGGACAGTTCTCGTTATTTGTTTCCAACTGCCCATTAGAGCAGAGAGAATCAGAGAGTTGAGAAAAATGAAGTACTTCTCTGAGTGCACAAGTTATTTTCAACCAAGTGTCAGTTTTAGCAGGTGGAGTAAACTATAAAATGCAATATCTGAGTATTTGGTGAATGTTTAAATCTCGGAAAGCCCATTGCAACTTAGAATAAAAGCCATGAGGGCATACCTGGTTGGATCACCCTCTTGATATTTTCCCCCACAAAAATATCTAATACAGATTTATAACCACTATCAGAATATGCATTTTAAAAGATCCCCATGCATATTAATGAACCATTTAAATATAGTTTAAAATGTTAAGAGTCTGGTTTTACAATACAGAAAATTTTATTTGGAGTAGAATTCTGGAACTTCCACATTTTGGAAGGAACACAAAGGTTTGAGTGGTGTATTTAATGTCTGCTTGTACTGAAATCTTTCATGCTGAATTGTCTTTATACAATAACTTTCACTTCAGAAAGAGACCTCACCCCTTTTTGCCCAAAGGACAACTTTTTTCTCTCTATTCTGCCCCACTCCCTCCCTCCTTCCTTCCTTTTCCCCCTTTCTTCTTCTCCTCTCTGTCTCCATCAAGACAGATCAGTCTCAGAAGAACGAAGATTTATACCCTATATCAATCATTCACTTTCCACTAGCTCAAAGGCCCATCTTTGCTGGGAGAGCTTTCATCCTTTTCAGCAGCTGAAATAAAGCGAGTAATGTCTCTCTACTTTCTGAGATGAAAGTAAAACAATTTTATCTAAAGTGCCAAGAAGAAATGGGTACAAATGAATAGAAGCTTGACTTTTGCGTATCGTTATAGCCCAGGTAGTGAGGCAGATCCACATGCCCTCTGCCATAGAAAAGGAAGAGAATTTGTAGAGGGAAGGGCAGAGACACTTGAAAAGTGGACTGAAAATAAATTGCAGGATTAACCACGTCTGAATCATTAGAGCAGCAGCTAGAATGTTTCTGTCAAACCTGCTGTTTCAGTTACCTGATCCCTAACTGGTTCAGTGGGATCCTTTGTGAAGAACAGAATAGACAATGATTTAAGAGTAAGAGCTTTGGGAGTCGGTCAGGCCTGGCTGTGCACTTGACTCAGAGGCACTAGATGGCATGTGACCCTGGACAACTCACTTAAGTATTCTGGGCTCCAGTTTCTAATCTATAAAATGAGGATAATAGTATTACTCACCTCATAAGATTATCATGAGGAGTCACAGAAATGTTATCACTTGGTGGACTTCTATCTACCATCACAAAGTCATGACAGCTTAGTTAATTCAAGATAAGTTCGCTTTTACTCTTGGTGGCCTGCTGGTTGAGGTCTGCTACCCAGATGATCCATATTGGATTGTCACCATCATTTTTTCTTTTCAGTGACATGGATAAACTTTGCCTTGAGTTGATTGACCTGCAAATATTGAGGCAGTCCAACATGAGAGGCACAATGCCGAGCTACATCAGGCTCATAAATAGTGACAAACATTTTCACATTTATTTAGCAATCCTAGGTTTTGCCAAAATTGAATTATACCCTATTTTTCCCACTGAAGTCCAAAATAGCAACATTATTATAGCAGATGAAGTGACCTCATTCATTTTTGTTTTAGTTTGTTTTTTCCTCTCACAGAGGCAATCCAATTTAGCTGCTTCAGAATACACTTATAAACATGATTGTCTAATTTAGTCACACTCAAAATTTTGTGTTATACAGATGGAATTGAAAAATTTTAGCCATTTTATATATAGTACAGGTTTTCTATATCTCTCATATATGCACATTTGTGTCTATATATGTGTGTTGTTCTTTATGGCTAAGTCATGTGCAACTCTTTTGCAACCCCATGGACTATAGCCCACCAGGCTCCTCTGTCCATGAGATTTCCAAGCAAGAATATTGGAGTGGTTTGCCATTTCTTCTCCAGGGGATCTTCCTGACCCAGGGATCGAGCCCACATTTCCTGCATTGGCAGGTGGATTCTTTACCTCTGAGCCATCAGAGAAGCCCCCTATATATGAATGTATAGAAATATAATTATTCCCAGCCATAACTGCAAGCTTTTCACAGTCTTACCTTTGCAAGAAAAGAATTTCTAAGCAGTGTTAAGGTACTCTTATATGGCAATTGAAAAATATGATTTTAGAAGCAAGATGTACAAATACATCTTCTAAGTATCTCTATTACTGAAGTAGAAAATAAAATTATATATGCTACTTAAAAGAGAAAATTATTGTCCTAGAATTTTTTTAATCTTTCAGTATATACATTTAATATTTACACCCGAGGCTAGTTTTCTTTGTATCAGTCAATTTTTACCTTCAGTTCAGGCCTAAACTTTTCCATTCCTTTGATCTCATTTGAAAAATACCAAGAGAAAAGCAAGTCCTCAGGGAAGAGGAAGACAATGTATGTGCAAAGAGCTCTTTGTAGAGACAGTGCAAGGAAAAGTGTCTGTGTAACAAATCACTACTGTTCAAGCCAATCAATTCAAAACAAGCATTGTAAAAACTTGCCAAGATGACTCAAATGATTCATATGACTGGATACATGGAGAAAAAAAATAATTAGGTAACTTCAGACACCTTAGTGCTATAGCCTGCTTGTATTGGTATGGGCTCAGTCCTTTGCTAATGGTTGGAATTAAGCTACATCTTTTAAATGACCCATTTAATCTTTACAAAAATACAGTTCTGAATTCCGAGATTATTCTGCTTTCCTTAGAATTTTCCAATATTCTTGCCTGGAAAATCCTATGGACAGAGGAGCCTGTTGGGCTACACCCCATGGGGTCACAAAGAGTTTGACATGACTGAGTGACTAACACACACTAGGATCTTTAATTTGACAAAAACCAAAGTATGAACTTTTGGATTGACTAGTGTTGCCTTGACCAGTTGGGGCGCTTAATCAATTAAGGCTCTGGAAATTGACGTTATGCAGTCGAAAGTTTGTAAAGGATTAATTGCTTTGAATTCCATAATGGCAAACCATTCAAGTTGTTACTGGGTGGGTAAAGAGTATGAAACTAGGCTAGCTATGTAGGGTATCCCACTTTTCTCTGGAGATAGCACATTTCAAGTCAGGATAAAATAAAATCATAAATAGACTGGGAAAAACTGGTCATGTTTCTCTGAGATGTCACAGACAAGTAAAGAGCGCTGTGTACATAAGTAAATGTTGATGGGTTTAAACAGAACAATAATGAGCCACTGTTGGTGAAGCTGAAGTTGCCCAGGAGACATCTTGCATAGGCTTGGTTGATAATTTCCTACCAATAAAAAGAAATATATACATATATAAGTATGTGTGTGTGTGTATATATATATTTTGCACACATCTATATTTGAAGCTATTTGGAATGTTATATCAAGCAATAAACCCTTATGTTTTCTTAGAATATTTATATTTTCTCTTGCATTGCATTGCCACCTAAGAGGCCAAACAGGAGAACTATATTTTTCAGATAAAACTCCACCAAAATTAATTAGTCTTACCTCACCATAACTGTGTTTCCAATTTTATGTAGGTACTAACAAAAGAAGTCTTAGTTCGTATTCCAGAATATCTTAGAGAATAATTAGAATATTACTAGACTATAATCTCCTTAAGAGCATAAACCAAGTCTTACTATATCTTTGTCTTTAGTGCCTAAACAGTGAATTGAAGCAAAATAGGTGTTTACTAAATGGATGTTGCATAAATGAATAAATCGAGGGAGAAGATGTAGGTATGTCCATATATGAATAATAGACCGTTGAGATTTAGGTACTAGAATACACAAGAAAAAAGGATAAGGAATATGAACCTATTTATTAAGTTTAAAGATCATTGTAGCAACACATGACTCTAAATTTAGCTATTGATACATTCCTAGAATTTATCATACTGAGTTACTGAATTCATCTGGAATCCTCATTGAACAACAACAGAAAAAATCAGCTTTTGGCTGATTTTTGCTTTCTTAGTAAAGCAGTATGAAGTAATCAGATGTGTCTGGAAAAACATCATTTCCTTTTTCTCCTCTCATTTTCTTCTTTTCTTTCAGTCTATGATCAAGAAGGGACACAGTAACATGCAAAGAGCTCACAGACCCTGATTTATTGAGAGAGCATGCCTGGGGTTCATTTGGTTTCCCCCAATCTCATAAAACCAATTCTGTTTCCGTTGTACTTCTGACAAAGAATAGTATTGGGAACTTGGCTTTTTGTTCTTTCCTGGCCTCTTCCCAACACCTTTCTAAAAAACTCAACCTCACAGCAAGATATAAGCTTAGACAGCACAGAGTACCCAATCCCTCATGACAGGCTTCCAAAAGTCATTGGGCTTGGCCAGCATGTTTAGCTTACCCACTTATTGGTAATCTGTACTATCTTCTGGGATCACTCATTTTGAATTTAAGGCATCCAAGAAGAAACTGAACAAATTCATACAAAATTAGATGTAGGAGAAAAGTCATTCCTGGGTACTCCTTTCCTCTCTACCATGGCTTCAACAGCCCTCTCTCAAGGTTTCTACCTAGACCAAAGATGCAGCTCATTTGTTTCCAGGCAGGCTTTAAAGATTCTGACCCTAGACAAGGACTTGGCTACCACTATAAACAAACAGGCTTATTTCCCATCATCATTGTGATCACCCAAAGCACTAGTTTACTGATTTTTCATCCATAGCAATAAAAAAGGTGAGGAAAAAGCCATGGTCATGGGATTTGGTATTCTATGGGCCAAATTGGTTTTTCTTTTAATTCTTACCTGCAATCTAAGCTCTTTCCAAATGCCGACTATATGTCTCACAATTATATAATGCTAAGATCAAGAGTCTTAGACTTATCCTCACTATTTGGCCTACCCTCTCTAAGACAGAGAGAACACATCTCTATAAATGAAGAATGACACACATTTACCTCCAAAAGAGCTTCCAAAGAAAGGAAATAGACACTAAGATTTACTGAGTACCTGCTTTGTACCAAGCTCTGTCCTAGATCCTTTTGCCTCTTACTTCCTTGCTCCAAACCTATATTTTACATATTTTCTCTATTTTACAAGAAAACTGGGGGTTAGAGAAGTTATAAGTAGTTATAAGCAAGTAAGTTTATTCTACAAGGTACTGAGGAAGTCAGAAGAAAGTTACAAAATTTGAGTAAGAGTGGATCACTATCATTTTTAACTAAAGAATTATGAACAGTCAAGGGAAATAGTAGCTATGCTTGTTGTGTGATACAAAAGAGAGGACACTCCTCATCCTGTGTCTTTATTGTATAGATACATGCATAAACCTATTTGAATGGAAACCAGGAGGTTCAATTCAGACAAACTGGTTACCATCACTCAAAAAATTTACCAGCACCTACTATGCACACCACAAATAAGAGAAAGGTATGGTTCCTGCCCTGGCAGGAATAATCTATTTCCTGATGATGGGGGAGGATGAATTAAAATACAAATAACTGTGGGAGGGCAAATGAGTGATCCCCTTCGTGGATCACAACCTTGTCATGCAAAGGGGCTTCCATAATTTAATGAAGCTATGAGCCATGCTATGCAGGGCCACCTAAGACAGACAAATAATATTGGAGAGTTCTGATAAAATGTGGTCCACTAGAGGAGGGAATGGCAAACTACTTCAGTATTCTTGCCTCAAGAACCCCATGTACAATATGATAAGACAGATAGTTATAACACTGGAAAATGAGCACCTCGGGTCAGAAGGTGTCAAATATTATATTGGGGAAGAGCAGAGAATTAGCTTCGAAAATAATGAAGAGGCTGGGCCAAAGTGAAAACCATGATGCTAAGTTGTTGATGTGTCTGGTGGTGAAAGTAAAGTCCAGTGCTGTAAAGAACAGTATTACATAGGAACTTGGGATGTTAGGTCCATGAATCAAGGTAAATTGGATATGGTCAAGCAGGAGATATCTTAGGAATCAGTGAACTAAAATGGAAGGGAATGAGCAGATTTAATTCAAATGGCCATTATCTCTACTATTGTGGGCAAGAATCCCTTAGAAGAAATAGAGTAGCTGTCATAGTCCATAAAAAAGTGTGACATGCAGTACTTGGGTACAATCTCAAAAATGACTGAATGACTTGGTTCATTTCCAAGGCAAACCATTCATCATCACAGTAATCCAAGTCTATGCTCCAACTATTAATGCTAAAGAAACTGAAGTTGAATGGTTCTATGAAGACCTTCTAGAACTAACATCAAAAAAGATGTCCTTTTCATCATAGGGGACTGGAATGCAAAAGTAGGAAGTCAAGAGATACCTGAAATAACAGGCAAGTTTAGCCTTAGAGTAGAAAATGAAGTAAGGCCAAAGCTAACAGAGTTTTGTCAAGAGAACACACTGGTCATAGCAAATACCTTCTTCCAACTCTACACATGGATATCACCAGATGGTCAATACTGAAATCAGATTGATTACATTCTTTGTATGTATTCAAACCATGTCCTTTAGTATGATAAGATGTTCAACAGCTGTCTCTGATCATTCCTTTTTACATTAGTGCTTATGTACATATGTACAGCAGGCTTCCCTGGTGGCTCAGCTAAAGAATCTGCCTGCAATGCAGGAGACCAGGTACAATCCCTGGGTTGGGAAGATCCTCTGGAGAAGGGAATGGCTACCCACTCCAGTATTTTTGCCTGGAGAATTCCATGGACTGTATAGTCCATGGGGTCGCAAAGAGTCGGACATGACTGAGCGACTTTCACTATGTAGATTTATTGTTCAAGGTGATGTGTGTGTTTCTTAGTGTTCTTTTATTGATTTTATTTGACCATGGTTTTTCATTTCATTGAGATTTTAAAGTACTTAGGTTTGAAGGGAACATGTTCTACTTTTCCTGAGTGCCTTAGTAAAATTAAAGGAGGAAGAGAGAGGGAAGGAGGAACTGCTGAATCACAACGTGCCAACCAAAGCAGGAGTAGGCATGGGGGAGAGGTGGTGTTAAAAGGCACATTTACTTGAAGCTGTGAGGTAATTTTGACACATCTGCCTTGCTTTTTATCTGGGACTAAGTTCAACTAAACTGATTTCCCTTCTTTCTGGAGATGATTACCAGTTATGGGCTCAAGGCTCTTAATATCCATTAGGAAGTATAAAATAGAGCAGAGAGCAAATCATCTCTGTCTAGGGTTAAAGTTCAAATCTGCTTATTAATGTTGATGTTTTAACCCCTTTAACTTTCTGGACTCTGCATTTTGTCTGGTTACCTAGACATTTATGACCTGCTTGCTCCTCTCCATCTTAGCCAAACCCCCTGAAGATAACACATTCCTAGCCACCCTAGATCTATGGGTCTCCCACTTGCTTGATGGAAAATACAGTGCTGGTACCTCCTGACCAGCTACATCTTTTTATCACGTGTACCTCAAGTATCAGAAGCTGATACAGTCAATTGCACATGTGGACTTTTTATCAGTGTAAAGGCAGTTTAAGTACCAGTTTGGGAATTACCAATGTAGATTGGAGGTGGTAACCTGATAATAATACTTACTTTATAAAATTGATAAGACTGTTAGAAGAGTAGGGCTTCCATAGTGATGATACCTTTAGCTTAGGCACTAAGATGATAGCTATCCCTTGTCTTTGGGATCCTGGAATAGTCCCTAAGATGATAGTGATAGCTTACACGTATGGTGAATGGTGCTGCCGGATTCATGGTCTCTGAAAGAGATTTAATTTTGGGACCAAAGACAGTGCCAGTCACTCAGAGCTTTGTGTAGTAGAAATTTTGTTAAAGTGAGAGTGACAGAAAAAGCTTCTGACATAGACATCAGAAGGGGGTAGAAGGATCACCCACCTTACTAGTTTAAGCAGAGCATTATATATGTTTCTGCTAGCTGCTGAGAATAGAATGCATTAAGGCTATGAAAATTTTGCCCAGACCTTTTCCTGTAGCATACATCCTGGGATGACATCAGCATGAGATAAGCCAGAAGGAACGAGTTAACCCAGAGCTCAAGGCTGTGGAAGTTTTACCCAAACCTTCTCCCATAGCATACATTCTGGAGTCAAATAAGACATGTCCTTGAACAAGAGATACTGCTGCCTATAAGGCTATGTGTCTAAGAAATGTGAAAACAAAAGAATGGTCACTTCCTCCTTAAAGAGGCCTTAGGCTTGGACTCTGTATTGACCTGCCTAAGTTAACTCTCTCATTTGCTCAGTGGTAAAGAATCTGCCTGCCAATGCAAGAGAACTAGCTTCGATCCCTGATCCAAGGAGATCCCATATGCCGCAGAGCAACTTGGCCTACGTCCCACAAGTATTGAACCCGTGCTCTAGAGCCTAGAATCCCCAGCTTCCCCAGCTAGCAAGCCCAAGTGTCACAACTGCTGAAGCCTGCAGGCCCTATAGCCCTTGCTTGGCAACAAGAGAAGCCATCACAATGAGAAGCCTGCCCACTGCAACTTAGAGTAGCCCCCACTTGCAGTAAGTAGAATAAAGCCTGTGGAGCAATGAAGACCCAGCATAGCCAAACATAAATAAATAAATTTATATTTTAAAAAAGAGTAACTCTATACACGGGGTTTGCCACATGACAATAAACACAGGATAAATGGTATTTTATTTTTTCTATTTTTTCTAATTCCTTTATCTGTTCTTGCCTAACATTATAAACATTATAAAGTAGTCTGATGATAGTGACACACACACACACACACACACACACACACACACACACACACACTTACTTACTTACTTACTTACTTACTTACTTACTACTTTGAAAATCCATTCCCTTCCCCACATTTGTATAACTAAAAGCTGCTGTAATGATCAGAGCTGAAAGGTCAGTACCTTGATCCTTAAACATCAGTGGAGATACAGACAGACCGTTTGATAAATTACCTCTTATATCATTTAGGTTGTGTGCTTATTGGCTAATACTGTAGTTAGTTTTCACAAAGGTAGCATCAAAAGCATAATGACTGACTGTATGGTAGTTCATAGTTTTCTCTTTGCATCAATTATTCAGTGAAATCTCATCTTAGTAATATGGGACAAATGAATGGAGTGCTTTTGAAACAGATGAGCTACAACATGACAAATCCTGTACATCAGAGCTGATGTTCCAAGAAGCTGTTTTTGAAATTCAGTGGTGATTTTTCATATTGAAAATTGGGCAAAGAGGTAGCACAATGGCTGGCCAAAATAGAGCTTTCCATCTGTAACTTACGACTATTGTCATTTAAATGGTCTATATATTACACTAACCTGTTACAGGCCCATGGCATCTAATGCAAAGAAGATGTCATGCAAATAATTTATAGCCTATTGTATGGGTGATGAAGTGTCTTGTGTGCATACTCTTTCCAACTTGTAGATTGAATCAGAGGCTTTCAGAGCCAAGGTTTCCATTCACACAGTCACAGATACAGGCCAAGATTTTTCAGTTAGTTGAGTGAATTTAATATTCCCATCAGAACATTGATGAAGATGATATTTTGGTCCATTTGATCCATTTGGAATAATATTAGCATTGTGACTATATTTGTTAATCTTGCTAACTCCTTTTTTCCCTGTCTTGAATGTTCAAAGAAAAAATTCTTTCAGTTGATGTGATTTTAGCAAAATATTAAGGCAGAAATTCTTTCAAGATTCTGTCTATACAAAACAGACAAACAAAATGTGACCTGCCCAAGTGCCCTCCTTCCTGTCAGGTTCAGGATATATTTCTGATTGAAATATGCAGGGACAGCTTTACAGTAGAGAAGAATGGTCATTCCCCTGGGTCATCCCTCTCACCATCTCAACCTCCTTTTACACCTTAGCTACTGTTTACAAATTTTTCAAAACCACCTTTAATTTTTTATAAGTCTAATGTGCACCATATGTTCATTCCCTTTTATATAAACTTAGAAAAAGCATCTAGATATTTTGGGGACTTAACAAGTAGTTTTATTTTACAAGGAAGACCTATAAGCAGCTCCTTCTGGAACTTTTGGATTCAGTTCATGTAGAAATCTGCCAATTAGCTGTGATTTTGATCAGTGTGGACAGCTGAACCAGATAGTGCATCAAAATCCAGGTTACCCTTTGCAGTTACTGAGTAAAAGTGTATTGGGGAATGATTTGTGAAGCATATAGCCTAGGGCTTAGTTCATCCTAGGGACAGAAATAAAAGAGATGGAGAGAAAAAGAATGCACGTGGAGTGCTCATTTTTGTTGGGGCAGATATTTGTGCACTCGGGCAATATCACCAGAGAGTTAAGGGTAATCAAGTGTAACAGTCAGACAGAGCAACAATGAATACAACTTATGAAGCTACGGTGGAGAATCAGATAGGTGGAAAATAATTCTCATAAGCTATTAGCATGGAAATTCCTATAGAAGGCCCTGCCTGGAATCTGTGCTCTGGCATCTGCTGTCTTTATTTACATACATGACTAGGTGTTGATTTTAGAACCCAACTAAACTGTGACCGTCACAGAAAAAAGCCTCTGTTCAAATATATTTCTAAATTCTCATATTAACATGCTTTCCTATACTGCATCTCAGTATATCTATAAAAATATATACCTGTATCCACACAGTGAGATAGTATAATCCTGATAGCTAATATCAAATGAAGTATCTTTTTATGAAAATGCATTTTTTTTTCTTTTTTTTTTTAATTTTTTTAAAATTGTTTTTGCCATACATTGTCATGATATCACCATGGGTTTACATATGCGAGATTTCCCGGGGGGGGGGGGGGGAAGGGGGGGGGGGGTTCGGGGGGGGAAGCATATGAAAATGCATTTTTAAGAGTAAAATTCCACTTTAGAGTCTACTGTCTCTTTCAGCAGTGACATGGCTTCTGTAGAGATATAGAAAGAAATATTATCTCTTCCTTGACTACATATGATGATTTTCTGGTTATATATGTCCAAGTGAGATGAAACAGGTTCTATAGTCTTAATGTGGGTTACCACAATCCAGTGAAAGAGAAAGGTAAATGTGCAAAAGATAGGCTTTTCTCTTGACCAGTGGTGCGTGTCAGACTTAGGAAACTATCAAGGGACTTGTAGTTAGCAAATTGGAAGGATTGGGCAAAAATAATATATTTAAATAAGATTATTCTTTACAAGTATTCTTTCTATTTTATCGAAGTCTAGTTGATTTATAATATTATCATAGTTTCAGGTGTCCAGGTTAGTGATTCAGTACTTTTGCAGATTATACTCCATTATAGGTTATGACAAGATTATGGCTATAATTCCCTGTGCTATACAATATATCCTCATTGTTTACCTATTTTATACATAGTAGATTGTATCTGTTAATCCTATACACTTAATTTGTCTCTGTATCCTTTGTGCTCTCTTTTGATGACCACAAATTTGTGTTTTGTACCTTTGAGTCTGTTTCTCTTTTGCTTGTATATTCATTTGTATTATGTTTTAAGATTCCATATATAAGTGATATCATGCAGTATTTAACTTTCTTTTACTAAGCATAATATTCTCTAGGTTCATCCATACTGCAGCAAACAACAGGATTCATTCTTTTCTATGGCTGAGAAATATTCCATTGTGTATGTCTGTGTTTGTATCTATTATAGTGTATGTATTTATGAACACATACCACACCTTAATCCAGTCATCTGTTGATGGACGCTTGGGTTGCTTCCATGTTTTGGCTCTTGTAAATAGTACTGCTGTGAACTTTGTTCTGCACATATATTTTTGAAGTTATGTTTTCATTTCTTTCAGATATATACTCTGTATTGCAAAGGTTGATCCTTGCAGTACTCATATTTTTAGTTTTCTAAGGAAGCTTTATACTGTTTCCCATAGTGGCTGCACCAAATAATATTTCTGTTGACAGTGTACAGGTTTTCTTTATTCTCCATATCCTCTCCAACTTTTGTTATTTGTAGACTTTTTGATGATTACCATTCTGATAGGTGTGAGGTAATACCTTATTATGATTTTGATTTGTATTTCTCTAATAATTAGTGCTATACGCATCTTTTCATGTGCCCTTTGACCATCTATATGTCTTCTTTGGAAATGTATCTATTTAGGTTTTGTGCCCATTTTTAAAATTATTTTAATTTATTTATTTCAATTTTCTTTACATTATCGTGTTGGTTTTGCCATACATTGACATGAATCTGCCATGGGTATACATGTGTTCCCCTTCCAGAACCCCCATTTTTTGATTGAGTTTTTTTTTTTGTTGAGATGTATGAAGTGGACATGTGTATTAGATATTAATCCCTTGTTGGTTTCATTATTTGAAACATTTTCTGCATATCCATAGGTTATCTTTTAATTTTTCTAATGGTCTCCTTTGCTGTGCTAAAGCTTTTAGTTTAATTCAGTCCCATATGTTTATTTTTCCATTTATTTCTTTTGCCTAGTTCTTTTAGATGGTAAGTTAAATTGTTTGAAGCTTTTTCTGTTTATTGAAGACCTGTATTGCTATAAACTACCCTCTTAGAAGTGCTTTTGCTGCATTCCATAGAATGGAATGGAAAGTTATGTTTCCATTTTCATTTGTCTCAAAGTATATTCTGATTTTCTCTTTGATTTCTTCATTGAATCCTTTGTTTTTTAGTAGCATGTTTCTTAATCCCTACGTCTTTGTTCCACTGTTGTGGTGGGAAACATGCTTGACATAATTTCTATCCTCTTAACATTTGTTTAGACCTATTTTGTGAACTAGTCTGTGGTCCATCCTAGAGAATGTTCCATGGGCACTTGAAAATAATGTGTCATCTGCTGTTTTGATATGAAATTTCATGTAAAAATCTATGAAGTCCAGTTCTATTGTGCAACTTAAAATTAGAGGTGCATTATTGAGTTCCTATCTGGATGATTTGTTCAGTGTTATCTGCAGACTGTTAGTCTCCTAGGGATATTCTATTACTGTCAATTTTTCCTTTTTTGTTGTAGTATTTGCTTTATGCATTTAGGTACTCCTGTACTGTGTTTGTATATATTAAGTGTAATATCCTCTTCTATTGAACCCTTTATTATTATATAATGCCTTTCATTATCTTTTGTTGCAGTCTTTCTTTTAAAATCTATTTGCCAGACATAAGTGTTGCTATCCTGCTTTCTTGTCACATTCATTTGCACAGAATATCTTTTTCCTTATCCTCATATTCAGTCTGTTTATAGCTTTACATTTGATGTGAGTCTCTTGCAAGTAGTATAGTAAAGAAATGTGTTTTCTGATCTAATCAGCTACCATATTTCTTTTGATTGGAGCATTTATTCCATTGATATTTAAAGCAATTATTGCTAGATATATATTTGCTGCTTCTACTGCTGCAGCTGCTAAGTTGCTTCAGTCGTGTCTGACTCTGTGCGACCCCATAGACAGCGGCCCACTAGGCTCTGCCGTCCCTGGGATTCTCCAGGCAAGAATACTGGAGTGGGTTGCCATTTCCTCCTCCAGTGCATGAAAGTGAAAAGTGAAAGTGAAGCTTCTCAGTCGTGTTTCACTCTTCACAACCCCATGGACTGCAGCCTACCAGGCTCCTCTATACATGGGATTTTCCAGGCAAGAATACTGGAGTGGGGTGCCATTGCCTTCTCCAGATATGTATTTATTGCCGTTTTATTACTTGTTTTCCAATTGTTTTGTTTTAGTTTTCTGTTCATTTCTTCCTTTTGTTTTTCCCAAGATGTTTGATGATTATTTTTTTTAGTACTATGCTTGGTTTTCTTTTCATCTTTTTTTTATCTTTAGCTTTTGATTTGTGGTTACTATGGATTTCATATATCTTGACCCATAAGTACATTAAATTGATTTTAACTGGTAGTTATTTAAGTTCAAAGACATTCTAATAAACCTACATCGTTTATTCCTCCCCCACACGTTTTGTTTTTTTGATGTTATATTTTATTTTTTGTGCCTGTCCCTTTACTCTTTTAATAGTTATAATTGCTTTTATATATACATATTTTTGTCTTTTAATCTTCATACTAGCCTGTTTAAGTGACCTTTAACCTGTACTATGTATCTGCCTTTTCTATTGGGATTTTTTCTTTCCTACAGATTTTTACTTATCTTCCGTTTAGATAAGACCTTTTAACATTACTTCTAGAATAGGTTTAATATTGCTGAATTTTTTGGTTTTTACTTGTCTGAGAAGTTCTTATTTCTCCTTCTATTCTAAGTGATAATCATGCAGGTAGAGTATCCTAGGTGGCAGGTTTTTGCTCTTAGGCCTTTGAATAGATCATGCCAATCCATTCTGACCCACAGTTTCTGCTGAGAAATCAGCTGATAGCCTTATTGGGGTTCCCTTGCATATGACTCTTTGGTTTAACTTTCTGCTTTTAGAATTCTTCCTTTGCATTTAACTCTTGGTAGTCTCATTATGATATATCTTGGTGTGGGTCTGTTCTACTTCATTGTTTTGGGGACTCTCTGTGATTCATATAGCTGGATGTGTTTCCCTGTTTAGATTTGGGATGTTTTCAGCAATAATTTCTTCAAATATATTTTTTCTACTCTTTGTTTTTTTCTTATTCTGGAACTGTATAGTGCAAATGTTGGCATGTTTGATATTGTCTCTGAAATTTCTTTATGTTTCACTCTTTTTTATTTACATTTGTCTTTCATTCTGCTTTTCTGATTATATGATTTTCATTATTATAACTTCCAGATCACTTATGTAAACTTCTGTGTCATTTAGTCTGCTATTCATTGCTCCTAGCATGTGTTTTATCTCTGATAGTAAATTCATTTTTTTGATTGAGTCTTCTTTATATTTTCTAGTTCCTTATTAAAATGATTTGTGTTTATATCGATTATCTTCCTGAATTATATTAAGGAAGGAACTTAAAGTGCTGTACTCAATATGTCAGCAAAAATGAAAAACTAAGCATTGGCCACAGGACTGGAAAAAGTCAATTTACATTCCAATCCCAAGGAAGGGCAACACCAAAGAATGTTCAAACTACTGCACAATTGCACTCATTTGACATGCTACCAAATAATGCTCAAAATTTTTCAAGGCAGGATTTAACAGTACATGAGTTGAGAACTTCTAGATGTTCAAGCTGAATTTAGAAAAGGCAGGGAAACCAGAGATCAAATTGCCTACATCTGTTGGATCATCAAAACAGCAAAAGAATTACAGAAAAACATCTACTTCTGTTTCATTGAGTACACCAAACACTTTGACTGTGTGGATCACAACAAACTGGAAAATTTTTCAAGAAATGGGAATCCCAGACCATCTGACCTGCCTCCTGTGAAATCTGTATGTGGATCAAGAAACAACAGTTAGAACCAGACATGGAACACTGGACTGGTTCCAAACTGGGAAAGGAGTACATCAAGGCTGTATGTCGTCACCCTGCTTATTTAACTTATATGCAGAGTACATCATGTACAAATGTAAGTCTGGTTGAAGCACAAGCTGGAATCATGATTTCTGGGAGAAATATCAATAACTTCAGATATGCAGATGACACCACCCTTATGGCAGAAAGTGAAGAAGAACTAAAGAGCCTCTTGATGAAAGTGAAAGAGGAGAGTGGAAATGCTGGCTTAAAACTCAACATTCAAAAAGTGAAGCTCATGCATCCAGTCCCATCACTTCATGGCAAATAGATTGTGAAACAATGGAAGCAGTGATAGACTTTATTTTCTTGGTCTCCAAAATCACTGCAGATGGTGGCTGCAGCCATGAAATTCAAAGACAGTTACTCCTTGAGAGAAAAGCTATGACAAACCTAGGCAACATATTAAAAAGCAGAGACATCCTGGGCTGGCAATTGATTACACATATGATAATTAACATGTTTCAATGCCATTCTCCCATATCATCCCACCCTTGCCCTCATCCACAGAGTCCACGAGTCTGTTCTATACATCTGCGTTTCTTTTGCTGTCTTGCATGCTGGATTCTCGTTATCATCTTTCTAAATTCCATATATATGCGTTAGTATACTGTATTGTTGTTTTTCCTTCTGGCTTACTTCACTCTGGATAATGGGCTCCAGTTCCGTCCACCTGAGTAGAACTGATTCAAATGAATTCAATCGCCAGCCCAGGATTGATGCTCGGGCCTGTGCATCGAGATTTCTTGGGGGGAGGGAGGAGGGAGAGAGGAGGGGGGGGTTCTGAAGGGGGAGCATATGTAAACCCATGGCGATATCATGTCATTGTGTGGCAAAACTAATAAAAAAAAGCCAAAAAAAAGAATATTAATATGAAAAAAAAATAAAAAGCAGAGACATTACTTTGCCTACAAACGTCTGTACAGTCAAAGCTATGGTTTTTCCAGTATTCATGTATGAATTTGAGAGTTGGACCTTAAAGAAGAGTGAACATGAAATAATATATGCTTTTGAGCTGTGATGTTGGAGAAGACTCCTGAGTGTCCCTTGAACAGAAAGGAGATTAACCAGTCAACCTAAAGGAAATCAACTCTGAATATTTCGTTGGAAGGACTGATGCTGAAGCTAAAGCAACAATAATTTGGCTACCTGATGCAAAGAGCCAACTCTTTAGAAAAGACCCTGATGCTGAGAAAGATTGAAGGCAGGAAGAGAAGGGAACAGAGGATGAGATGGTTAGATGGCATCGTTGACTCAATGGACTTGAGTTCAAGCAAGCTCTGGGAGATGATGAAAGACAGGGAAGCCTGGCATGTTTCAGTCCATGGGGTCACAAAGAGTCAGACAGGACTGAGCGACTGAACATCACAACAATTCTGTTAACTTTTATTAACAATGTTTTGAATTGTTTGTCTGCTATGATGTTTATTTCTGTTTCAGTATTTATGTTTTAGGGACTTTCTCTTTTTCTTTGAGTTGGGAACAGTTCTTGTGCCTTTCCATTTTGCTTAACTTTCTCTTTCTCTGTCAATTTAGGTGAAATAGTTACCGATTTGTCTTGAAGGTGTAATTTTATGTCTGAGTATCTCTGTGATGACTGCATGTACCCAATGTCTTTGGTTGGAGGGCTGGATTTGATGTGAACACTAGGGACATCTATTCTCAGGATATGCTGTTAGGTATCACCTTGGTAGGGATTGTGTTTGTGATGGAAGAATAGAGCCTAGGCAGGACATGAGACTTCGTCTCTACTCAATGGCCATTTCTGCTCTGTCAGAGGGTGGAGTCTGTTCCCATGTTGCTTGAGTGAAAACCCTGAGGGTTAGGCTTCAGCTAGCTCTGTTCCCTTTAAGTGTATGTTTTTCCTTCTCCCCTCACTGGGTCCTTTTCACCAAAGAAGTGGAGGGATGAGTAAAGTGGGACTTGGGCACTTAGTTCTAATGCTCTACTTATATAAACATGGTGGCTCTGCTTAGATGCATCCTATCATCGCATCTTTCCCTCTCTCATGTTTGCTCCAGATCTAGTTCTAGCCTGGGATATTGAGAGACCATGGCTGGAGTGTTCACAGAACTTCAGCTGGGGCATGCAGCTAGGTGATTCAAGAATTCCAGCCACTTCGCTGCCCTCAGAAATGTTGACTATTTTTGCACAGCTGCTTGAGTAAGCACCAGCAGTGGTTTGTACCACACTCCCTGGGCTTTGCCTTGGACCCCAGGTCACCTCTGAGTACCTAAATCAAGTCTTTCCCAAGTTCTGGCCACCCTAGATCTAGTGCCAGTCTGGAATATGGAGTGAGTTGGGCCAGGGTTTTCACTGGTTCGGATTGAGGAAAATGCTGAAGTGGCAGCTTCTAGGGCCAACCTCTTTCTGCCCTGCCTAGGGGCAAGCTAGCACCTATATACTCCTCATGAGTAAATTCTAGGCTTTTCCAGCTTTTCATTCACTGCAGTTCTCCAAGCCACCAAGGGGGCTTATCTGGTATGCCTGGTCTGTGGCTCAACCTGTACATTTCCCAAAGTTAGTGTCTACCTTGGTGATCTCTCTTTTCCTCTGACTCCCCTTGCAGGGGTACAGGCCACAACCTGATCCTTTTCTCCCATCCTGCCCAATTACATGTGGATTTTTCTCACAGTCTGGTTGTGGAGGAGTCCTTTTTCCAGTTACCACTTAGTTTCCTGTGAACATTGTTCCATATGTAGATGTATTTTTGAGTTCACAGGAGGAGGTGAGCTTCATGTCCTCTTACTTAACCATACTCCTTCCAGTATTTTATATTCATTCTTTCAGCAATATCATGAAATATCATGACTATAATATTATAATCTGAAAAATTTTTTTGTTGTTGTTATTAGCCTGCAGCCTGCTCTTTACTCAGGGAAAGGAAAAACAAAATGTGTTTGCACTAGCTAAATATATTATCTGAAACTGTTATGTCTAATGTAGTTTATGTCACATATGGTACTCAGCCCAGTTCCAACACTATTTATATCATAAATAATATTAATTACAGGTATATAATTCATTGTTATCTCATAAGGTGAATAATAGACTGGAATTTAGGGTAACTACCTGTGCTGGTCTCAGTTGTGCCTCCAAGTGGCTGTGTGAATGTATATTTATCACTTAAGCTTTGTAGAGATCTGTTTTCTCACCTCTCAAATGGAAATATTTATCCAGATGAGTCATTTTCTAGGTACTTTGTTTATATTTTTTTGCTTGTTTGTGCATTTTCTCAGAGTAAATGTTGCTTCAAATAAAATCTTGTGTAGAACTCCCATATATAGAATAGATTAAAATAGAACTATTCTAGTTGAAGCTACCTGAGTTTCATCAAATAATTCTGAACCATGTATCAGCTCTTAGAGTAATTGTCTGCTGCTGCTGCTAAGTCGCTTCAGTTGTGTCTGACTCTGTGCGACCCCATAGACGGAAGCCCAGCAGGCTGCCCCATCCCTGGGATTCTCCAGGCAAGAACACTGGAGTGGGTTGCCATTTCCTTCTCCAGTGTACGAAAGTAAAAAGTGAAAGTGAAGTTGCTCAGTCGTGTTCAGCTCTTAGAGACTCCATGGACTGCAGCCTATCAGGCTCCTCCGTCCATGGGATTTTCCAGGCAAGAGTACTAGAGTGGGGTGCCATTGCCTTTTCCTAGAGTTATTGGAACATTGTTTAAAAATCATTAGTTAGGATGTAAGATCCCTGATCATTCTGAATCTCCATGATTCTTATAGTTAAGCAATGTTGAGGCGATAGATACAAATGAATCAATGAAGGTGAACCTTATCTTTATTCACAAGAATGGGAGAAACCACTGACTTATTTAGCAGTGCCTAACATAGGGCAGATTCATCCAAGGTATTTATTGTGGTAGACACAGCATCAGATGTGGTGCATTAATTGTTGCAGCCTTATTTAAAAAATGATCAGAGCTCTATGTTTAATCAGCCACATGCTGTGCTAATAATGAATTTGTCCCATTAAGAAGGGGCATCAAGAAATAAAGTATCAGAGAGGAAGACATCTGGAAAAGTTACTAAATTACTGGTGTATGTGTAAGTGTATAATATGTGATGGTGAAAATGTTTGAAGTTTTTACTGCAGTGAGTTTGTGGTGACCACATTACTTATAAGTGGCAGCAGCAGACATAAGTTATGCTGGTCTTCCCAAGGAAGTGGCAATAAAAATTTTATAGCACCCCATACCATCATCACATATTTTCTTTAAACCACTTATTTTCTTTGGATTTTGTCTTTTTTAATCCATCTCCATTTTTTCTTCTGTATTTTGTTACTTAATGTAGAAATATGGCCTGTCTGGAATGGGTTGGGTCAAGAGTGTTTAAAAAGGACAGGGTGGAATCAATTTTTGTTCCAGTTTGAAACGAATTCATTGATGTGGGAAGCCCATAGTTTGTCAGCTGGTGGTTATGATCAAATATAAATTAGAAAGGATAAGTTATAAACTATAATTTATAAGAACAAATGGAAAAGGCTTTTGGAACACTGGAATGGGAATAAAGCTATTAAGTGGTGTTGATTGTTTTCACTAGGTCAGTGTGCTCTCTTTAGTTGGTAAATGTACACAGTCCACCTCTCTGACTTAAAAAGATATTTGCTTTTGTTTTTTAGATGGAATTTCTATTGGAATATAAGATCCACTGAAGCAGGTATCATATATGTGACTCACTATAGTATCTGTAGTGCCCAAATGACCACCTGGCATGTAATAGGTTCTCAGTAGTTTTTTGAATGAATGGATGGATGAATGTAATCCATATATATAACAAAGAAATGTACAGTTTTAGCTTTTATCAGTGAGATTCTTGCCTTAATTCTTACAAAGTACCTTCTCTACCTTTTAACCTCCATAAAAACTTACAAGTCATTAACTCAAGATACATACAGAAGGACAACTTGAGTCAGGATGACCATGAAATATATCAGAATGGAGCATTATGATACCTGGCAACCAGACATGTCCATATGGCTAGACTAGGTACTTGAAGATAAACCCAGTTTTCCATGATGAAATGAACTTTTGCTGAGTATCCTGATAGGATGATAAACAGTAGTGAGTTGAACTCTAGGAAGACCATTAGTGTTAAAGGGGGTAATCTAGATTGGGAAAAGAAAGAAAAAAGTAACATCAGCAACAGAAATGGAGAGCAAATAGTTTCTGTCCTAGAGTTATTACTAATTCATTAATTTTCAATTAAGTATTCATGAGTACTACTGTTTACATAGAATTATTTGTCTTCAGAAAAGACAGTGTTCCAGATTATCTGGACATTTAATTTTTACCAGGTTGAACTTTTGTATCTTTAATTTTATCTGAATTTCTGATCCCAACCCATCACATTCTCTGATGTTAAAGTTTGGTGCTATTTTTCTAACTTTTCTAAATCTTTTGAACTTTCATTCAGTAAGTCAATAAAGAATTATTTAATCATGTAGTATATATTACTGGGCACTCACACTATTGTGATCAAAAAGATAAATCTCCAGCTATCCTAGAACTTATAGGCCAATCTTTTTTATTCCTCTTACCCAGGCATGAAACACTGTTAAGAGTTTTTTTATGGAAAAGTGCTTCTCTATAACTTTTCAACCATGCATTTGTAGCCACCCAGCATCAGTTGGCTTCCATCTTCTCAGTATTTATTTGCATTGTTAGCATAAGCTAAGTCAATAGGGAAAGAAGGGTATGATGTTAATTCTATGACTCAACTAGGTTTATCAAGGGGTGGCCAGATACTCAATCAAATATTATTCTAGATATTTCTATGAGTGCATTTTTACATGAGATTAACTTTTAAATTGTGAAAGTGAGTAAAGCAGGTTGTCCTCATACCATCAGTCGAAGGCTAGAATAGAACAAAAAGGCTTACCTTCCTCTAAATAAGTGAAAATTCTTCCAGCTTGATGGACTTCAAACTGGAATATTGGATTCTTCCTACCCTTGAATCGAAACTAAAACATCAGTGCTTCCTGGGTTTGGAGCCTGCTGACCTTGAGACAAGAATTGTGCCCTTGGCTTTCCTGTTTTGCAGGCCTTCAGAGTAAGACTGGGACTAAACCATCATCTCTTACTGGGTTGCCAGGAATTTACCTGTAGACCTCGTGATTTTCCCAGCTTCCACAATCACGTGAACCAATTCCTTACAATAAATGTCTTTATATACAGATCCTATTGGTTCTGTTTCTTCAGAGAATCCTGACTAAGGCAAGGGATTCCTGGGGAGAAATACTACAAGTCCTCTTCCATAATTATATTTCTCAAGTCCACTTTTCCTAAGGTATCCTTGTTTAAAGGTTTTTGCAAAATATAAGAACATAAAGTCAATGCTATTGCTTTCCTAATTATACCCATTATCAGACTTTATTCACTTTTTTATGAAATTAAGATAATGATTTTACCCAACTAATATAATTGCTTGCTTGAACTAAGGACACCTCTCTTCACATACAAAATTTCTACCAAATTTTGGACCTCTAAATTAACCATTTTGAGACATTTAATTTATGGGTAATTTCAGATACTGAAGCAATTCAGTGAGGGAGATTCTTTTTGACCCCAATATCTTGCCAATAGACCTTCATATGAGTGGGGCATTCCCTGTTGAGCACTACTACCACTAACCAATTTTGGATAGATATTGAACATGCCTCTAAATTATTGCACAGAGTAATATCACACATGTATATTTGTGTTTAAGACTATCTGCAGTTAAGAGCATGGAATTTCAGCATTAGTAAAGTTCTGTCTCTCTTTCCTTTCTTCCTTCCTTTTTCCTGCCTCCCTCCTTCCTTCCTTTCTTTCTTTTGGTCTAGATATTAATCAACTGATTTTTCATGCTATAGTTTAGGCAGGAAGTGACAGGACTATCACACAGTGAAATCTTTAAAGGATCACTTTTACAGTATCTATTACAGTATATTTAAATGAGTTGATGAAAATGTGACTAATATTTAATGTGACTATTTAAAGCATGGTAAGATTGTCATATCTCCTCCATGTCTCTTCTGTCCCCACCTGCCTACTCCCAAAGAAAGTGTCTTTCCCTGGATCATGATGATTTAGCTAAAAATGCTTATCATGAGAATGCATTAAACTGGCCACAAAAGTGTTAACACCAGTTCTTCCAGGCTATTGCACATCCTATTTCTGCTTTTAATGATTAATTTTTTTAAACCTTCATATAATTAATATTACTCAGTAGGTATAGAAATGTTCATTCAAAAGAATGAAATTTTTAGTGGCTGAAATATAAAACTTTAAGCAAATGAGTTTTCAGATGATACTGTTTTGTACATCAAAATAGATACTTCGAAACTGTGCAGATTCCAATTTTGACTACAGATATCATCTTTAACAGATGGTTCATTAGCTACAGGGGTCTGGGAAAAATATTATTAATCATAATATTAATATAATCAATCATATTATTAATTGATATGCCTTAATAACCTGAGAGCTTTCTGAATTGGGTCAACCCAAGAGAAATGCTAAGAGGTAGATATTTTGTTCTAATTATACCTGGTACAGGCTGAAAATAGACCCATTGTGACAGGTATATCATTGTCTAATTGGTAGACCTCAGGTTTCTTACTAATTTGGCACTATTACCAAACACTGTCTCACTGAATTCATGAAAAAATGAGATAAGGGATGAGGGCAGAGAAAAGTAGAGCTTTGTGATCTCTACTTGCTATAAAGATTGCTATATTAAAAGAAAAAAAGGGTAAAAGGAAACCAAACATGAGTTTAGTAAATGATATAAATTGACTTTAACTTTCATCCTTTCCCCTTATGGTCTTGATATCATGTTATAATCCACGTTTCTTTTGTGGTTGTTGGTTGCCCAGTCATGTAAAACTTTTTGTGATCCCATGGACTGCAGCACACCACGCCTCCTTGTCCCTCACCATCTCCTGGAGTTTGCTCAAGTCCATGTTTCTGACAGCTAATATATTGTTTACATTGTTCAGGACTAGTTCAAGATATGGACAGGTAGGAGATGTAGGCATACAATATCAATAATTCCAGCTGCAAGTGTGCCAGAGAGGAAGGAGCTAAAATTGACTGATTGTCTCAATTCAGTGGGAGGAGAGAGAGTAAGGGAGTGCTTTTTCACTGAGATTAAGCAGGAATTTGGTGACCTTTTCTTCTTGGCTGGAATTAGAGCCACACTAATAATGTTTGATATACAAAACATGTTATTAATGAGTTGACAGAAGCTCAAAATCATTTGTTGTATTTGTTCAGTCTCTAAGTTGTGTCTGACTCTTTGCAACCCAATGGACTACAGTACACCAGGCCTCCCTCTCTGTCACTATCTCTTGGAGTTTTCTCAAGTTCATGTCCATCGAATAGGTGATGCTATCCAACCATCTCATCCTCTGTCACCCCCTTCTCCTCCTGCCTTCAGTCTTTCCCAGCATCAGGGTATTTTCTAATGAGCCAGCTCTTTGCATCAGGTGGCCAAAGTATTGGAGCTTCAACTTCAGCATCAGTCCTTCCAATGAGTATTCAGGGTTGATTTCCTTTGGGATTGACTGGTTTGATCTCCTTGCAATCCTAGGGACTTGCAAGAGTCTTCTCCAGCACCACAATCAAAGTTAAGCTCTAACATGAAGTAATTGAGATATCCTAAAATGTGGGTGGATCATACTGTTCAGGAAACACGAAGTATTAATAGTTGATAATCAGAGATTTCCCAAGGCAAGAAGGCAGCACAAAATCTGGCAGCAAGGACCCTGCAGTCCCAAAATTTAGGACTTCAAGCAAGACTTTCGTTTTCTAAAGACAGGAAAATATAAGGCGAGGGCCAGTGCTTAGGTTGCCAAAACTACTAAGGTGGAGATAAAGTCACTAGGAGCAAGGCAGGAATGTAGCAGGGATGGGGTTCTTGTGGCTAAGTGGCCTCAGTCAAGGGGAGTGCATAACTTTAGGAAAAAAGAAAGGATGCTTTGCATATGTTTCATGTTTATTACCAGTTTGCAGTTACTTAAATAACTTTTGAACAATGGGGCTTAAATTATGTATTAATTCCCTCAATGGCTGGTACAAGCCAAATTTTTTAAAGTAGCATTTGATATCAGGGAGAATCAATGAACAAGGGAGTCCTGGGTTAACTTAAATGGTGGCTGTTCAGCAGCTTTTTGTTTTCCTCAGTTCCTACCGTATTTTGCCTGCTATCTAAATATATAAACACTGAATCCCCAAGAGTTTTAGCCTTTTGAGGGCTGTCTTAGACTGGGTTCTTCAGAAAGCAGCCTGAGGCGAATTCTTTAGTAGGGGTTACAATCTCACGGAAAAGGGATAAGTGAAAAGGTGAGGTGAGGAAGTAGGAAGAACCAGTGCAGGAATAGAACTGGTCACCACTGGATATCAAGAGCTTGCTCAAGTTCGTGGGACTGTCATCTGAGAATCTGTGTAAACAACTACTTCTCTTGAAAGTATATCCAGGGACTTAAAGGATAATATACCCCCAGCACCCATTTCTGGTCAAAGTTAAGTGCATGAGACCTCAATTCTACCCCCATACTTTGCAGAAGTTCTAAAAATGTTCTTGGTTTCTTATACCATGGCCCCAAATCATGATACCTCAGAAAAACAGGACAGGTGCTATCAGGTTTTCCCATATGAAGTAGGTCAGACGCCACCTGGAACAGTGTGTCCTAATTGGGGTGGTGGTTGTTTAGTTGCTAATGCTCAGTCATATCTGACTCTTTTGTGATTCCATGGAGTGTAGCCCACCAGGCTCCTCTGTCAGTGGCATTTATCAGGTAAGAATACTGGAGTGGGTAGCCATGCCCTTCTCCAGGGTATCTTCCTGACCCAGGGATTGAATCTGCATCTTCTGCATTGACAGATGGATTCTTTACCACTGAGTCACCAGGGAAACCCATTCTGTAGTACCTGGAGCTTTACCAAAGGGCTAAATTTAGGAAATATCTGATATGTTAGTATGGAACAATTCTATTTTTCAGTTTCAGCACTAAAGTTCAGCTACCTAATAAGTATATCTGAAGTACTGGTTAGGATCTTTTGGTGTAGTTACAAATAATGTAAACATTGAGAGAGAAGATGAAGAGCTGACAGATGTCTGTAGCCATTTGTAGGATTCCCTTTCTCTAAAGTTTCTCTAACTTGGTCTCTCTCTACCTTGCCTTGTCATGACTCTCACCTTCCCTCTTTTCTCCTGTTCTCCCTTAATGATCAGTCGTAGCAGCTTCTCTCATTATTTCTTTTCCGAATGGATATTTACAATATTTTGATAAATTCATTTTTTTCCATTAATTTTCAGTGTTATTTCTATAGTTATTTATCCTCTTTTTGAATTGGTTTTCAAAGGATAGTGACTCTGTTTTGGCACTCAGCCAGTCTCTAAAGGAGTTAATCTGTTAACTAACACATACACAGTTTAAATAAGTTTCCTAAGAATGGTTTTGTGAAGGTAAAAAATCATAAAGGTAGAAAATTTGTGGGCATGAAAGTGCTAAATTTTTAGGACAGTTCTTCTATGAAGTGTGAAAAATTTTGATAGTGATTTGGAGTTTTCCTTTATAGCTCATTTTGTGTTTGCCTTATTTGACATCCAGATTTCTGCCTATTTACTTTCTACAGGGCTCTCTTTAGTTTTTTCTTTCCCCACTGCTTTGCTTCTCTTTATTTGTTTTCTCTCATTTCTCTTCTCTCAATGTCCACTTACATCTCCTCATTTCTTTTCTCTTTGTCTTGACCTCTTCTGCTTATTTTCATCATCTTTACTTCCCACTTTTCCTCTCCCATTTACTCTGTTCCCCACCTTTCAAAAAATTTACTTACTTACTTACAGATTTAGTATCTCTTGATTACTCAAGATAGCTTAGGTTAGGATAAAGGCCTTGTGATAATTTATTTTAAGATGAGGGTAGCTCTGAAATACAAAGCCATGAATTCACAGAAATACGTGTGTAATTTTCTGAACACAAGCTTGAATAAAAGCAAAAAAAAAATTAGATTGGAATGGGATTGAATAACTTACTTATATCACACAAAATTGCTGTCACTTGACATTTACAAAATAAATGCCCACAATGTTTCTACCCTTCTGAGTTTTATAAACCTTCATGTCAACTTGGAGGTTGAGAATGGTTTAGCTTCCTTGTTTCTAATAATAATTTTCCATATCCCAGTGTATGTGTGTGTACACACATATACATGCATATTTGTGCACAGTAGATTTATTTTGTGACTGACTGAATGTAGTTCCATCACAAATGGATCACATACAGATTTGATATCTTATTGCCAACTGGAGCAAGATGTCCTTGTGATATTGCTTAGGGTCAAATATGAGTGGTTAAGCACCACAGGTATGTTAAATCTTGCTACTTACTTTCCAAAGTTAGAAAATAGATTGATTTTCAAGTGATTTTGCCTTGGCCTATTTCAACCATTTCCATTGAGGAAAGAATTCTAGAAAGCCTTTTTTGTTCTAGTATATGATTGGATTGATGAAAGGAAAAGTTCAGATTACATTTTGAAATGTTCAAAATGCCAGATGATTGATTTTTAAGAAACATTTGAATTGAAACACAGCATATAAACAGAAAAGTACAGAAAACATAAGTATAGAGCTCCATGAGTTTTCCAAAAGTAATAAGTACTCAGATTAAGAAGCAAGATATTTCTAGCATCCTAAAAGGCCATTCATGCCCCAGCCAACTTCTTTCCCTCCACCCCAAGATAACCATGAGCTTGACTTTCTGAATTCTATTGCCGTAGATAAGTTTTGCTTATTTTTGAACCTTATATAAGTGGCGCAATGCAATATATACTGTTTTTTTTTTCAATGTTGTATGTGAGATCCATCCACATTATAGTAGATAGCAACACTTTTTTATATTACATATGAACCTAATTGTAGAATTTCTGGGTCATAGAAAATGCCTACATTCAACTTTCACAAATATTGCCAAAAATACTCCAAAGTGCTTGTGCCAATTTTTATTCCCACAAGTAATATATGAGAGTTTCTAGTCACTCTATATTCTTCCCAACATTTTGTATTTAAAATATTTTTAAAAATTACTTTTTAAAATTTATAATACATATAACATAATTTGCCATTTAAAAATGTAAATGTACAACTTAGTGGCATTAAATATAGTCACCCTGTTTTGCAACCATCAGTACTATCCATATCCAGAATATTTTCATCATCCCAAACTGAACCTCTGTACCTATCAAACTATAACTCCACAGTCTCCTCTTCTACCAGCTCCCATTAACTGCTATCCTTTTTCTGTCTGTATAAATGTGACTATTCTAGATAACTTCATATAAAAGGAATTGTATATTTGTTCCTTTGAATCTGGCTTAATTCACTTAGCATAATGATTTAATAAATGTTCTTCCATATGGTAGTTTGTATAAGAATTTCAGTCCTTTATAAGGGTTCATTCCTTTTTAGTATTCAATTGTTGCATGCACCACATTTTATTTATCCATTAATCAATTGATCCTTGGGTTATTGCTATCTTTTGGCTATTGTGAATCATGCAGCTGTGAATGTGGGTGTACAAATGTGTGTTTGACTCCCTGCTTTCAATTATTTTGGGTGTAAACCTAGAAGCAGGATTGCTGGGTCATATGATAATTCTGTTTTTAATTATTTGAGATACCCCTGTAGCAGTTTTTTTGTTCCAGTCATTTTGGTATATGTGTATAATGGTACTTCTTTGAAATTTTAATTTGCCTGTCTTTCTTAACTAATGAATTTGAGGATTTTCACTTGTTTATTAGCCATTTGTATATTCACTTTTCTATTGGGTTATCCATATTTTTCATACTGCTTTATAAGAATTTTTATATATTTTGAATATGAGTCTAAAATATAGTAAAAGAACTACAAATCTCTTCACACATGATGGGTTGAATTTTCACCATCTTAATGATGGTTTTTATTAACAAATATGTTAATGTTAATGTAGCCCAGATTATCAATATTTCCTTTATGCCTGCCTGGTTCTTTATGCTTTCTTTTTAAAATTTTGATATTGAAGTATAGTTGATTTACAGTGTTGCATTGTAGTTTCTGTTGTACTTCAGGTGTTGTAGACTGGACTGATCTGTTTCATTGTTCTTTCAGAGGAATTCTTTTGATCTATTGATTGGGAGTGGTTCCTCTACTTCATTCTACTTAGATTTCTCTGACTCTATGAGTTGAGGAGAAACAGTAATGTACTGTTTTCTTGGAGGACTGCTTTTATGCAGGAATGTGCCTGTGTAGCCTGTAAGAGTTCAGTATTTTTAGTGTGAGGGCTGTTTTTAGTACAGATGCCTGCCATGTCTTTCCTCAGTGTATGCTGGCCCTTATTCCCTTGACAGGGGGTGTAATTGTTGTTGTCTTGACCAGAGTTTGAACCAGATGTTGAATGGATCCTCCTCTTTGCTGTGGTTGTCAACAATCCTGCCAGTAATGGGATCTGCTCCCTGGTTACTAGAGTAGAAACCCCCAGATCTGTCTCTGAGCTTTGGCATGATAAAGGCGAGGCTGATGTGCTCACCCTGGCAGAGGAGCCACTAAATATTCCTCTGCTGGACCTCTTCACTGGAAAACAAGCTATGTGCTGTTTACTGTCACCCAGTGTGCAAGTTCACAAAGCACACCCTTGTTGGCCCTGCCCTCAGCCCCGCCTCAACCATGGAAATGCAGGCAGTTGGCTTGTGTTTTCCTCAGGTGCTTTGCCCACAAAGTTGCCAGCACAGATCAGTTGTTGCAGGTCCACTGAAGTGAAGAACTGGGACCACTGTAGTCACACACCTGGACCCGTGTGGGAACTCCAGCATAAGCTCAGACCCAGATCCTGCCTGCCTCCATGGGCTCATATAGCAAATCCTGTAGCTGCTAACTCTAGACCTGCCCCAGCCACTGCATTTACAAAGCTGCCTGAGGTGATGTGAATCTGTGGATCTCACAGCCACTTGGACAGTCCTTAGACTTAAGCTCAGCTTCCAAAATTTCCAAGTCCTGTGGCCCCTGGGGATTGGTTCAGGTTCCAACCACTCTCCAAGTATAAGCAACCTGAAGGGGCTTGTGAACTCCCAGAGCTTTGTTGAGGTGGAGTTGAACCAACTATGAACCCACCTAGAATGATGTTGCTAAGGCAGGGCAGTGTCTCTCCCTTCACTCACTGAGGCTTCTGTGGAGGACCCAGGATCTGTCCTGTGTACAACCCTAGCTGCAGCTCAGCTCACAATCCAGTCCCTTCAGGCTGTTGATGCACAGCCAACCGTACTCCTCTCCCATGGTCTGCCTGCTGAAGTCCAGGATTCAGCATCCAGTCCCTGCGATTACCAGCAGATGTGTTTTGGGCTGAGGAGTGTAGGGAGGTAGCCAGGACCATCTGTACTGGTCTCTGTCTGTTCTCCCTGCTATAGTCTGTCTGCTACACTCTTCTCTGAGTCTCTGAAGCCCCCTTTCTGTCCTGGCTGATCTCCCAGCTAGTCATGGGTGTTCCCAGAGTGAGTAAACCTTTCTTCTTTTTTTTTTTTTATAATCAATGAATCAGTTTATTGTTATAGGTAACTTACTCACAGGGTGGGATCAGGGGGCCCATGAACCAGAAGCATTCACAGGTGCCTCCTACAAAGCTGAAGGATGATTGGGACAATTTCACAGTTAACCTAGGGTTTGCGGGGTACACGCTTGGAAACAGGAAGTGCATTCCTAAGTCAAGATTTATGAATGAGCAACTAGTCTTATGGGCACTGGGAATACCTCACTGCAGGTCTTCATTATTATTTAAAGACTAATAGAGCCTAGAGGGAAAACTTTCCTCTTTCACAGCTCCCTCCCAGGGGTTCAGGTCCTATCTTTCCCTCTTCCTTTTTTTTAACCTTTTGTCCTACTTGGTTACATGTGATCTTTCTTGCCACTTGGGTTGTATTAGATCTTTTCCCAACATTCAGTATATTTTCTATGAGAATTGTTCTGTTTGTAGAAGTATTCTTGATTTATCTGTGGGAGAAGGTGAGCTTCCTGTCCTTCTATTCTGCAATTTTGATCTCCTCTTCCTATGCCTTGTGTTTAGAATATATTATTTGATACTTAAACTCATGTAGATACTGTCCTATGCTATACTCTAAAGGCTTTGTCATTTTACCTTTCAGATTTATATGCAGAATATATCTAAAATTTATTTTTTACAGTATGAGATGAAAGTCAGTATTTCCTGTTTTCATGTATATGACCAACTGGCCCTTTCTGCTTGTCAGGAAAGACTGTCATTTATCCAGCTTAATATGATTCATCTTGCCTTTGATATAAATCAAATTCTTTTATATGGATCTGTTTCTGGGACTGTTACTGTGATATTTCTTTTTGTCTGCTGTAATAGAAAACCCCTTGTCATAAATATGGTAGTTAAGTAGGTCTTAATATAAGTCCTCAGCTTTTGTTTATCTTTTAAAGATTGTCTCAGTTATTCTTGATCATTTGCATTTATAGGAAACTGTTAAAATCAGCTTGCCGGTTTCTACAACTAAAACCCAGTTAGCTTTGGTTTGGATTTCATTAAAATTATAGCTTTATATATACAGAATTTTCACATTTACAATATTAAATCTTCTAGTCTATGATATGGTATATTCTTTCTTTTATTTAGGATTCTCTGATATGTCTCAATATCTTACACACCATTACTGTTTTATATGTGCTTGTTTTATTAGTCATTGAGAAAGATTAAAATTTTACTCTCTGAATTTATCTAATCTGTCACTTTTGCTGTTCTGTACATTTTTCATTTATAAAAAGAATTAAGTGGTAAAATTTGGGGATTGTTGCATCTTTTTATGCATAGAGCCCTTTTTTATGATAAAATATCTATATTTTCAACATTTCTTTTGGCATGGCCTACAGATTATCCAAAACATTATCTGTTTTGTTATTCAGAAAATTTCATTTACTTTTATTTCAAAAAGATATTTTGACTAGGTGTAGAGCCCTAAATTTGAAGTTTCATTACATTATCTTGTATTTTACTTCAGTTCCTTTGGGAAGCTAAAGAATATTCAATGGAGAAAGGGTAGCCCTTTCAATAAATGGTGTTGCGAGAACTGGAAAGTCACATCAACAAGAATGAAACTAAAACACTCTTACACCATACACAGAAATCAAATCCAAATGGATTAAAGACTTGACTATAATACCTAAAACCATAAAAGTCCTAGAAGAAAACACAGGAAAATTTTGGGCATCTATCTTAGCAATATTTTTCTGGGTATGTCTCTTGAGATAAGGGATACAAAAAACAAAATAAAATGGACTATATCAAACTTGAAAACGTCTTCACAATAAAGGAAATAATCAATAAAGCAACTGTCCAAATGGAAGAAGATATTTGAAATCAAATATCTGCTGCTGCTAGGTCGCTTCAATTGTGTCCGACTCTGTGCGAGTCCATAGACGGCAGCGCAACAGGCTCCTCTGTCCCTGGGATTCTCCAGGCAAGAATACGTGGGTTGCCATTTGCTTCTCCAATACATAAAAGTGAAAAGTGAAAGTGAAGTCGCTCAGTCATGTCCAACTCTTCATGACCCCCTGGACTGTAGCCTACCAGGCTCCTCCGTCCATGGGATTCTCCTGACAAGAATACTGGAGTGGGGTGCTATTTCTTTCTCCATCAGCTGATAAGGAGTTAATATCTAAAATTACAAAGAATTTATACAATACCAAAAAAGAAAGAAAAAGAAAACCTGATTTAAAAACTGGCAGAGAGCTGAAGAGATATTGTCCAAAGAAGACAGATAGATGGCCAACAGGCACATGAAAAGATACTCAGCATCAATAATTATTAGTGAAATGGAAATCAAAACCATAATCACAGTTTATCTCATACTTGTCAGAATGGCCAGAATGGCTGTTATCAAAAAGAACACAAATACTACGTGTTGGTGAAGATGTAGAGAAAAGAGAACTCTTATAAGTTGTTGGTGGGAATGTAAATTAATACAGTCACTACAGTAAATGTATGGAGATGCCTCAAAAAATAAAGATTGAAACTATCATATGGTGTAACTATTCCATTCCTCAGTATTTATCTGAAGGATACCAAAACAAAATAGATACATACACCCTTATATGAATTTCAGTATTATTTATAACAGCCAAGATATGGAAGCAACTTAAGTGCCTGATGAATAGATGGATAGATAAGATGTTGTACACACACAGACAAGACAGAGAGATGTACAAACATACACACAGGAACAATTCTTAGCTATGGAAAATAAAATTTTGCCACTTTTGACAACATATATGGACCTTCATAGTATTATGATAAATGAAATGTTAGATGGAGAAAGACAAATGCTGTGTAATTTCACTCACGTGTGGTATATAAAAATAAAGACCAAGCCAAATACCGAATGTAATGTGGTTACCACACGGTTAGAAGCGTATAAGGAAAACAAAATGGGTAAAGGGAGTAAACTATATATTGATGAATGGAAACTAAATTTTTATTGCGTAGCATACTTTAGTGTATATAGAAGTAGAAATATAATGCTCAACATATCAAACATATGTTTTAAGCAAATGTTACCTCAGTAAAGTAATCATTTGGGAATATTTGTGTGGATCTATATCTAGATTCTGTTCTATTGCAATCATCAGTATGTATATTCCTTGCCAGGTCCATACTGTCTTGATTATTATAGTGTATTTTTTTATATTTTAATATCATAGTGAGTCGTCCAACTGTATTTTTCTTTTTCAAAATTTCCATTTTTTTAAAAAATTTTCTTTACTTTGTTGTGTTGGTTTTGCTATACATTGACATGAAACCACCATGGGTTTACATATGCTCCCCCTCCATAACCCCCCTCCCTCCTCCCTCCTGATTCCCTCCCCCTGGGTCATCTCGGTGCACCAGCCACGAGCATCAGCCCTGGGCTGGTGATTGATTTCACATATGATAATTAACATGTTTCAGTGCCATTCTCCCATATCATCCCACCCTTGCCCTCTTCCACAGAGTCCATGAGTCTGTTCTATACATCTGCGTTTCCTTTGCTGTCTCACATGTAGGGTTCTTATTACCATCTTTCTAAATTCCATATATATGCGTTAGTATACTATATTGTTGTTTTTCCTTCTGGCTTACTTCACTCTGGATAATAGGCTGCAGTTCCGTCCACCTGAGTAGAACTGCTTCAAATGAATTTTTTTTTTTAATGCTGAGTAATATTCCATTGTGTATATGTACCACAGCTTTCTTATCCATTCATCAGTTGATGGGCATCTAGGTTGCTTCCATGTCCTGGCTATTGTAAACAATGCAGCGATGAACATTGGGGTACACGTGTCTCTTTCAATTTACCTTTGTTTTTCTAAATAAATTTTCAAGTCAGTTATTCTTCATCTACAAAAATCTTGCTAGGATTTTCAATAAAAATGCATTAAGTACATAGCCAGTTTGTGGAAATTTGACATCTTGACTATATGGGCCATGTTTTCTTACATCTTGACATATCTAGTAGTTTTATTTACTGTGGTAGTGAATATTCTAAATGTTACATTATTGAATGTCTGAATTTTTTCATCCTCTCTGAATGGTGTTGGATTTTGTTTTCAGAAAAGAAAAATAAGTTGCAGATGAATTTGATGCCCCAAAGCCTCTTTTTAATATTTTCTAAGAGAATTCTAAGTTAAGCTTTACTCCGTGGAATAGTTCAACTGTACTACAATGGAGTGATTTCTCTGAGATTTCCAGTGACTGTCCCTAGTATCAACAATGTCTCTCTGTTCTGGCTGGTTGGAACTTTTTCACCACTTATATGAACTCTAGATACTACTTAGTTTATATCTGTCTAGTGATTTTGTGTGCAGCTATATAAGGTTTTATGTTATGCATTTGAAAGTGATAGCTATATAAATATCTAGAGCTTTTATTCTGCATATCTCTTGCTTTTCCAAAATTCTGCCTTAAAATTTCCAGCCTCTTCAGTATCTCTGAACTCTAAATTCCATCTCGCCATTTCAGCAAGGCCACTGAGGATTGTTTGGATTCTCTATCTATACCTTCATTGTGGAAATTGCCTCCAGGTTGAAAGCTGGAGCTCTCATCGGGCTCACCTTTTTAGTTTCTCTTCACTCAAGGATCCCAGTTCAATGCTAATGTGTGGATATACTTGGTCAAGTTTTCTAATTATTTATGGTGGGAAATTAAGTGTGGTCCTTTTACTACAGTATAGCCAGAACAGATGTCACATAATAGTTTGCTGCTTACAATTGTCATTGTATCTGAATTAATTGGGCTAATTTCCAGCAATTCTCTTTCTGAATTTTCATTAGATTAACTGCAAAGGTACTGCTAGTAATATTATAATTTTGATTTGACCAATGAAAATAAAATTTCCCAATGATAACTATAGGCAACTTATCCCTTTGGGCTAATCTAGCACAAATGCACCATTTTTGCTGTGTTCATGTACAGTGTACAGTGACACACCCTTCCATACCTTGGATATTCTCAGTTCAAATAAGAAGACTTCCATAATTGTGTCTCAAACTTGAATATTTCCATCATCCAGAAAGTTGGCTCAACAGCAGGACTCTTCCAGGGATTTCCTTGGTGGTCCAGTGGTTAAGACTTTGTCTTTCAATGTAAGTAGATCAGGTTCGATCATTGGTCAGGGAGCTAAACTCCCACATTACCTGGGGCCAAAAGACAAAAACATGTGAAACAGAAGCAATATTGTAACAAATTCAGTAAAGACTTTAAAAGTGGTTCACATAAAAAAAATCTTGAAAAAAAGTGAGACTCTCTATGCTTAATTCATGTGGTACCATTCATATAGACTCTACTCATCATGGAGGTCTTTGGCATAAGACAAGCTGGTGTGAACACTTTAAATGAAAGACAATGAAAAATGGAAGAACTATTCCAGTTTAAAGCAGACCAAAGAGACATGACAACTAAACATAATCCATGATTTTAGTTTGGATACTTGATTTTAAAAAATTGAAATGAAGGAAAATATTGGCAATATTTGAGAATATGGCTTATATTAAAATCACAGTAATGTATCAAGTGAAATTTTCTAAGTTTGATAATTTTTACTTTTTTTGTATAAGACTATCCTTTTTCTTGGGGGATATATGCTGTAGTGGAAGAGTAAATACATGTGTAAGCATGTGCAGACCAATGAGATGAAATTTTAATATTTGGTGAATCTAGGAAAACATTGGTAGAAATAAATTTATCATTAAAATTTTTATATCTTAGAACTTGTTTTAAATATAAAAATGTTGAAAGCAAATCAAATAAAATCAAAATATAACACTCTTCTTGAAAAGAAAATAGTTCTATATATGAGGTTTGCTCTGTTATCTGATCAGTCCTTAGAACATTTTTTGAATTTTTGGATCCTCATAGTATCCACTATCTTTATAATGGAAGCCTGATTATAGTATGTTTTTTCTTGTTTTCCTATGTGTGCATCGTATTTTTCACAATTGGATAAGCTACTACAGGATATGTTCTAGTCTCTGTATGATTTATATTCCCTTTGTAGTAAGGAAGGTTTTGAGCACAAAGAATTTAGTGAATCATTCTTGAATTTTGTAAGTTTGCATGAATTTTATAGCTTGATCAAATGATAACTTTGTCTTTTGCAGTCTGGGAGTATCTATTATCATTTGTACCAAAGTTTTACTCCCTAAGCAATTAAGGCAGTCACTTATTCCTTCTCCTTTTTATTTTTTTATTTTTTTTTATTAGTTTTGCCATACAATGACATGATATCGCCATGGGTTTACATATGCTCCCCCACCAGAACCCCCCTCCCTCCTCCCTCCCTCCTCCCTCCCCCCGGGAAATCTCGGTGCACCAGCCCCTAGCATCAATCCTGGGCTGGCGATTGATTTCACATATGATAATTAACATGCTTCAATGCCATTCTCCCATATCATCCCACCCTTGCCCTCATCCACAGAGTCCATGAGTCTGTTCTATACGTCTGCATTCCTTTTGCTGTCTCGCATGCTGGGTTCTCGTTACCATCTTTCTAATTTCCATATATATGCGTTAGTATACTGTATTGTTGCTTTTCCTTCTGGCTTACTTCACTCTAGATAATAGGCTCCAGTTCCGTCCACCTGAGTAGAAATGATTCAGATGAATTTTTTTTAATGCTGAGTAATATTCCATTGTGTATATGTACCACTGCTTTCTTATCCATTGGTCAGTTGATGGGCATCTAGGTTGCTTCCATGTCCTGGCTATTGTAAACAATGCAGTGATGAACATTGGGGTACACGTGTCTCTTTCAATTCTGGTTTCCTCGGTGTGTATGCCCAGCAGTGGGATTGCTGGGTCATATGGCAGGTCTATTTGCAGTTTTTTAAGGAATCTCCACACTGTTTTCCATAGTGGCTGTACTAGTTTGCATTCCCACCAACAGTGTAAGAGAGTTCCCTTTTCACCACATCCTCTCCAGCATGTATTGCTTGTAGATTTTTGGATAAACTCATAATGGATCAAAGATCTAAGCATAAGACCAGAAACTATAAAACTCCTAGAGGATAACATAGGCAAAACACTCTCCGGCATAAACCAAAGCGGGATCCTCTATGACCCACCTCCCAGAATATTGGAAATAAAAGCACGAATAAACAAATGGGACCTAATTAAAATAAAAAGCTTCTGCACAACAAAGGAAACTATAAGCAAGGTGAAAAGACAGCCTTAAGAATGGGAGAAAATAATAGCCAATGAAGCAAGGGACAAACAGTTAATCTCAAAAATATACAAGCAACTCCTGCAGCTCCATTCTAGAAAAATAAACGACCCAATCAAAAAGTGGGCCAGAGAACTTAACAGACATTTCTCCAAAGAAGACATAAAAATGGCTAACAAAAACATGAAAAGATGCTCAACATCACTCATTATCAGAGAAATGCAAATCAAAACCACAATGAGGTACCACTTTACACCAGTCAGAATGGCTG
>ML664037.1:629940-662323 GCA_007570785.1 Antilocapra americana | reverse complement strand
TGGGTGGAGATTTCTGACATTGTACAGGAAGCAGGGATAAAGACCATGCCCAAGAAAAAGAAATGCAAAAAGGCAAAATAGTTGTCTTAGGATGCCTTACAAATAGCTGAGAAAAGAAGAGAAGTGAAAGGCAAAGGAGAAAAGGGAAGATATGCCCATCTGAATGCAGACATACAAATGGCTAACAAACACATGAAAAGATGCTCAACATCACTCATTATCAGAGAAATGCAAATCAAAACCACAATGAGGTACCACTTTACACCAGTCAGAATGGCTGCCATCCAAAAGTCTATAAACAGTAAATGCTGGAGAGGGTGTGGAGAAAAGGAAACCCTCTTACACTGTTGGTGGGAATGCAAACTAGTACAGCCACTATGGAGAACACTGTGGAGATATCTTAAGAAACTGAAAATAGAAGTGCCATATGACACAGTAATCCCACTTATGGGCATAACCAGAATTGAAGGAGACACATGTACCCCAATGTTTATCGCAGCACTGTTTATAATATCTAGGACATGGAAGCAACCTAGATGTCCTTCAGCAGACAAATGGATAAGAAAGCTGTGGTACATATACACAATGGAATATTACTCAGCCATTAAAAAGAATACATTTGAATCAGTTTAATGAGGTGTATTAAACTGGAGCCTAATATACAGAGTGAAGTAAGCCAGAAAGAAAAACATCAATACAGTGTACTGATGCATATACATGGAATTTAGAAAGATGGTAATGATAACCCTACATGTGAGACACCAAAAGAGACACAGGTGTATAGAACTGTCTTTTGGACTCTGTGGAAAAAGGCGAGGGTGGGATGACTTGAGAGAATAACATTGAAACATGTATATTATCATATGTGAAACAGATCGCCATTCCAGGTTCGATGCATGAGACAGGGTGCTCAGGGCTGATGCACTGGGATGTCTCTGAGGGATGGGATAGGGAGGGAGGGGGGAGGGGGGTTCAGGATGGGGAACACATGTATACCCATGGCCGATTCATATCAATGCATGACAAAACCATTACAATACTGTCAAGTAATTAGCCTCCAGTTAAAATAAATGAATTTAAAAAATAAAAATAAACATAAATAATTTCAAATCACACAAATTTATTGTTGGAGCCCAAAGAAATTTCTGCTTCTGTTAAAACAGAAACAAGTTAACATGTAGAAACAAGTGGAAAGACATTCAGAAGCAGCATGCTGACAGGTAGTTTATTTGGGGGGAATAGGAACAGATGAGCCTAAAAATAGAAAAGTGCTGAAGATTACTACTCTTCGGGGACATAGCAAATTATATCACAAGGAATCTAACAGACAATTCAAATAACCAAAATAAACCAACAAATTCTGGCCAGTTCAGTCTCCAGAGAATGAAAAGTGACTAAAGCTTTCATACTTTGTTTTTGTTAATATAAAATAGTACAATAACTGTGAAAAATAGTGAGGCCACTTATTGTATTTTATTATTGAGGTATTGTTGATTTATTATATTGAAATTTTCAAGTGTACAACTTAGTATAAAACTTTTTATAGATTATGCTTCATTTAATGAGAAATCCGTAATAGTCTAATGGTTAGGACTTGACTTTCTCACTGCTATGGCCAAAGATTTGATCCTTAATCAGAGAACTAAGATTTTGCAAGATGCATGATGTGACCAAAAATATGTATGAATTATTGGCTATGTTCTCTTTTCTGTACAATTTATCCTTGTAGATTATTTATTTTGTATATAGTAATTTTTGCCTCTAACTTCTTGCCCTTCCCCTTTGTCTTCACTAGCGTGTAACCATTCCATTTGTAACCACTAGTATCTTCTCTATATCTGTAAGTCTGTTTCTGTTTTGTTACAATCATTTGTTATACTTTTCAGTATTACATATAAGTGATAGTGTAGAATATTTGTCTTTGTCTGATGTGTTACACGATGCATAATACCCTCCAAAATAATCCATGTTGTTCCAAATTGCAAATTTTCATTCTTTTTTATGACTGAGTAGTATTTCAATAAATATATCACATCTTCTTTAGCTGCTCATCTGTTGGATGTATGCTAGGTTGTTTCCATACCTTAGCTTTTATAAATAATGTTGCTATAAACATTGGAGTGTGTAACTTTAGAAATGGATGTTTTTATCTTTTCTAATATGTATCCAGGAATGGAATTGCTGGATTATATAGCAACTCTTTCTTTATAGTCCAACTCTCACATCCATACATGACCACTGGAAAAACCATAGCCTTGACTAGATGGACCTTTGTTGGCAAAGTAATGTCTCTGCTTTTAAATATGCTTCCTAGGTTGGTGATAGCTTTCCTTCCAAGGAGTAAGCACCTTTTAATTTCATGGCTGCAGTCACCATCTGCAGTGATTTTGGAGCCCAAAAAAAATAAAGTCAGCCACTGTTTTCACTGTTTCCCTATGTGTTTGCCATAAAGTGATGAGACTGGATGCCATGATCTTAGTTTTCTTAATGTTGAGCTTTAAGCCAACTTTTTCACTCTCCTTTTTCACTTTCATCAAGAGGCTCTTTAGTTCTTCACTTTCTGCCATAAGGGTGATGTCATCTGCATAGCTGAGGTTATTAATATTTCTCCCGGCAATCTTGATTCCAGCTTGTGCTTCTTCCAGCCCAGAGTTTCTCATGATGTACTCTGCATATAAGTTAAATAAACAGGGTGACAATATACAGCCTTAATGTACTCCTTTCCCGGTTTGGAACCAGTCTATTGTTCCATGTCCATTTCCAACTGTTGCTTCTTGACCTGCATACAGATTTATCAGGAGGCATATCAGATGGTTTGGTATTATCATCTCTTTAAGAATTTTCCACAATTTGTTGTGATCCACATAGTCAAAGGCTTTGGCATAGTCAATAAAGCAAAAGTAGATGTTTTTCTGGAGTGCTCTTGCTTTTTAAATGATCCAATGGATGTTTACATTGTCATCTCTGGTTCCTCTGACTTTTCTAAATCCAGCTTGAACATCTGGAAGGTCACAGTTCATGTACTGTTGAATCCTGTGTTGGAGAATTTTGAGCATTACTTTGCTAGCATGTGAGATGAGTGTAATTGTGTGTTTGTTTGAACATTCTTTGGCATTGTCTTTTTTTAGGATTGGAATGAAAACTGACATTGAGTTTTAGTTCTGTGGCCACTGCTGAGTTTTCCAGATTTGTTTGCATATTGAGTGTGTCACTTTCACAGCATCATCTTTTAACATTTAAAATAGCTCAACTGAAATTCTATCACCTCCACTAACTTTGTTTGTCGTGATGCTTCCTAAGGCCCATTTGATTTCACATTCCAGTATGTATGGCTCTAGGTGAGTGATCACACCATCGTGATTATCTGGGTCATGAAGATATTTTTTGTATAGTTCTTCTGTTTATTCTTGCCACCACTTCTTTATATCTTCTGCTTCTGTTAGGTCCATACCATTTCTGTCCCTTATTCTGCCCATCTCTGCATAAAATATGTGCTTGGTATCTGCAATTTTCTTAAAGTGATTTCTCATCTTTCTCATTCTGTTATTTTCCTCTATTTCTTTGCATTGTTCACTGAGGAAGGCTTTCCTATCTCTCCTTGCTATTCTTTGGAATTCTGCATTCAGATGGGCATATCTTCCCTTTTCTCCTTTGCCTTTTGCTTCTCTTCTTTTCTCAGCTATTTGTAAGGTCTCCTCAGACAACCATTTTGCCTTTTTGCATTTCTTTTTCTTGGGCATGGTCTTGATCCCTGCTTCCTGTACAATTTCAGGAATCTCCATCCATAGTTCTTCAGGTACTTTGTCTATCAGATCTAATCCCTTGAATCTGTTCCTCATTTCCACTGTACAATCATAAGGGATTTGATTTAGTTCATACCTGAATGATATAGTGGTTTTCTCTACTTTCTTCTATTTAAGTCTGTATTTGGCAATAAGGAGTTTGTGATCTGAGCCACAGTTAGCTCCCAGTCTTGTTTTTGCTGACTGTGTAGAGCATTTAGTCTGGTTTATCATTTCAAGAAAGACACTCAGTATTATACAAGGCAATCTTCTGGTCTGTTTATTGACCTTCTTACATTGAATTGAATCATACCTCCTTTTAAATTTTCATTGCTTCAAATTGTACTCTGGGAGCTACACAGAATAAGTCTGTATTTTGTTCCGCATGATAGCTCTTCAGATAGGTAACTTCTGTTGTTGCTCAACTTCTGCTTCCATTTCTTTGTTTTTGCCATGTAGATATTGTCAGGTTTTCAAATATTCTTTATATGTTATAGTTTTAAAACTACTTAGCCCCATCCTTTGTATTTTCTCCTGGTTGCCCATATATCTCTGAAAATGAGAGATACCTTTTTCTGGGTTGGCTTGCACAGGTCATAGAGTGGAGAAGCTTACTTTTCCCCTCTATGAAAAGATCTTTTTCTTCCTAAGTACAGAACTGTTGTTCTAAAATTATATTATTTATCATTCCAGTCTATTTACATGTCTTTGAATCAAGATTTTGTTATATTAACTATCTGTTTTTACTTTAATTTATAAACATGTTTATGTTTGAACTTTCTCAGATTCTCCAAGTTAATGAGAAAGTAAGATCTGTAAGAGGAACCTGTTCATCCAAGTTGCAACTGATTTATTCTTCAGGTTGCATACTCTATCAGTGGTCATCCAGCTTCACAAGTATCTACTGAACTGAGTCCAGTCAGCATCTTTCCATGTAGTTCCCAGAGTAATTACATTTTGTTCTGAAATCAACGTGAATTGTAATATTCAGCAAATCTGCCAGCCAAGTGACACTATGGAAAAAAGAAACAAACATGAATTTTAGATAATCCATATTGGCTGATTTCATAAATGCCCCCAAAGTCACCTGCTTATTAACCCATTCTTGAATTTTTCTGGAAATAAATATTTCTATAAGTTTTTCTCCTAGAACCCAACAATTTACTGCTTTTGAAAATTAAGACCTTTACTCATGTTTAGTCTTCAGATTCCTTTCTCATTGCTGGTCATCTCTCAAAGACCAATAGGTGTAGTTTATTGTAAATAAACATCCTGTCCTTACAACTGAATTAAACAGTCTTCCTTATATCAACCTAGTGTTGCTCATTATGTCTTTAGATGCTACTTAGGATTTAATCCGTTCTTGAGAATACTTTCTGAATCTTTCCAACATGAGCATATTCATATGGGATTCACTTATTAGATATGCCTCTTTTTGTATTTTAATTTATTTTTTAATTAGAGGACTCTCACTGTTTGTAGATGACATGATACTACACATAGAAACCCCCAAAGATGCCACCAGAGAATTACTAGAGCTAATCAATGAATATAGTAATGTTGTAGGCTACAAAATTAAAACACAGAAATCCCTTGCATTCGTATATACTAACAATGAAAAATCAGAAAGAGAAGTTATGCAAACAGTCCTATTTACCCTTGCAACAAAAGACTACAATACTAGAAATAAACCTACCTTAGAGAAACAAAGGACCTATATGTACAAAGCTAAAAGACACTGATGAAAGAAATCAAAGATGACACAAACATGTCGAGAGATATAGTCGGGTTCTTGGGCAGGAAGAATCAATACTGCAAAAATGGCTATATTACTCAAAGCAATCTACAGATTCAATGCAATTCCTATCTATCAATTGTATTTTTGACAGAAGTAGAGCAAAAGGTTTCATAATTTTTTGCAAAGCAATATTGTGTAAGAAAAACAAAGCTGGAGAAATAAACCTTCCTGGCTTCAGACTATCTTGCAAAGCAGCAGTCCTGAAAATGCTATGGTATGAGCACAAAAACAGAAATATAGACTGATCAAACAAGATAGAAAGCCCAGAGGTAAACCCACACACCTACGAGCACCTTATCTTTGACAAAAGGGGCAAAAAGATACAATAGAGAATAGACAGTCTCTTTAACAAGTGATGCTGGGAAAAGTGAACAGTTACACCTAAAAGAATTAAATTAGAACACTTCCTAATACCATGTGAGTATGCTCAGTCATATCCACCTCTTTGTGACTCCATGGACTGTAGCCCACCAGGCTTTTCCTTCCATGGAATTTTGTAGGCAAGAATACTGGAGTGGATTAACATTTTCTCCTCCAGGGGATCTTCCCGACCCAGCGATCAAAGTGGTGTCTCTGGCATTTCTTGCATGGGCAGGCAGGTTCTTTACCAGTTGAGCCACCATACACAAAGTTAAACTCAAATTGGATTAAAGACCTAAATATGATACCAGAAACTAGTTATGCCTCTTTAGATGGATTTTCAATGACTCCAGAAGCATGGACCTTCTGGGAAGCATATTCATTTAACATACTCACTGTAGATTAAATGGAACATATTCATTTAACCTAAAGCTGTAGGTTACATCTGACTAAAACTATGTTAGAATTGTCCTAGCACCTTTTTAGTTCTTCACCTTTTTCACACTTACCATACACCAAGAATTTCTACATTTTTCCAATTCTTATGTACCTTTCTTTCTGTACTTTACAGATAAGGCAAACAGATAAACTTTTCATTGCCTCTTTATTTCTAGATGGAGTTCCCTTTCTCTTTCTCATCCTACTAGTAGCCCAGGGTTTTCATGCTGATTCCTAAAATCTAAGAATCTCCTTGTGGTGTCTCACTAGTCCTTGACAAGTTTCCATACTCTAGGTATTCTCTTAGGCTAATTTTCTCACAGACAAAATAGTCTCCTCGGTTTCTACTCTCTGCCATGTAGTAGGTAAATTAATTTCTACAATTAAGTTAGCTAAATAGGTTGTCACCTACCTCAGGTAAAAGAATGTCAACCTGGAGGAAATGTGCTTGACTCAAGAGGCTGTTAAATATTGCTTTGGATGGTATTAATTGCAGACATCAAGGCATATTGGGGTAGGGGAGTGGCAGAAATTATATTTTAGAACAAATCAACCTTCTAGTAGTGTTCTCCAGAATGAAACACTATATAGATACGTTTATTTTGCCATGACACTTTGAAGGTAAAAGTGACTTTGAGGTGTGTTCTGTTGACTTACGCCATGCTTGTGATAAATTGGAGAATGTGGACAATATGACAGAAAATGTTTCAGACTCAATGCAGTCTATGGTCTGTTTCCTGGGTTACGATATTGGGCTGTAATGTTCTCATCATGGCTCTTTCTTCTCAAGAGGTAGTCAATAGTCTTGTGTCACCTTCGCAAGCCTCAGTTAGGCATGAAGGCTGAGAAAATACTCTTCTCAATCCTGTTGGGGGTGAGAAAGAGTTAATTAGAGCTGAATGACTTTTTCTCTTCCTTGACTTCAGCTTAAGTACATCTGCATTTCTCTTTTCTGTATCACCTTTTCTCAATTCTGAATTTTCAGTGAGAGGAAAAGCAGCTGATGGATGCTTCTTGGATGATAGGTTTCATGGCCACATTAGAAGCAATCCTGAGAAATCTGGGTGCTGGGATTTGTGACATATAATTGACAAGAATAGCTCATTTAATCAATACACCTCCCACTTGGTGATTGTTAAAGAAAATCTTGATTTAAAAAGATACAGCCAAACATGTTAATTATCATATGTGAAATCAATCGCCAGCCCAGGATTGATGCCCGGGGCTGGTGCACTGAGATGTCCCAGGGGGAGGGAATCGGGAGGGAGGAGGGAGGGGGGTTCTGGAGGGGGAGCATATGTAAACCCATGGCGGTTTCATGTCATTGTATGGCAAAACCAACACAATAAAGTAAAGAAAATTTTTAAAAAAAGATACAGCCATATGGAAATATACATTAAATCATTCTCTGCCTGCAAAATATATGCATCACACACACACGAACTCCACAAGCACACACATAGGACCTGACTTCCTACATTTCTCCCTATTTTGTCAATTTTGCCATCATAGAATCTAAAGTTTGAGTCAGGAGGAGAGAGCAAAGATGCACAGTTGATTTGGTGTAATAATCTGTGGCCTTCTCATGCTGTCTTCCATTTTCTGTAGTTCTGCATAGCTTCATTGACATCTCTGGTACACTTAGGCAATGCAAGGGTCACTTTACATGTACAAGAAACTCTGGATTTAGATAATTTAATGATTGGGGGCACTGGGGAATTTGTAGAAGACAGGGAGTGAAAGCACTTAAAATAGGGTCTTCATATTCATAGCTTAATAACAGGAGCTTCAAAGAGGACAGACTGTCTCATATAGAAAGAATTGGATTTAAATCTAGCTTCCTGGCTCTTCCTCACTTAATCCTCTGAGCCTCTGCTTTATCTGTTAAATTGTAGGACTACTGTGAATATTAATGGAGATAATATATAGATAAGAACCTATTGATATTTTGAATACAAAATAAAGATTAAAATAAAATTATTTTTTTCCAAGAGAATAGAGAAGGTTGTTATGGAGGGAGAGTAAACCAATATTTATTGAGATTCTACATGCTCAGTTGGGAATAAGGGCTCAGGTAGCATAAATAATGTAGTGTTTTTTGGAATTCTTACCTATATGGGTGATAAGCTCACCTATGGCATTCAATAAATTGAGGAAGGAATAAATATTTGCAAAATGATTTCTTGCTGATGGCATTAATGTGAGAGCACCATAATGTTACTGTTGTGATTTTTAAATGTTTTCAGTATCAGTCATTATGGAAGGGATTTTGTCCATAACCTGCTCCAAAACAAGTTTAGTACCTTGATTTTTGTGACTATATGATTCAACCAAGCTTTCTAAACTCAAATATCCTTTAAAAATTAACTTTATAACTATAATTCCATTAGTATTTTTGTCTTAGTTCTGTGTTTTACTTAGATTTTCATCATCAGTATTTTTTACCACAATGTCTACTTTTCTCAAATAAGTTTCTTATCTATCTTTATTTAACCAGATTTTATCATCAGGTAATTTTTTCATGGATGACTAGACTTGCTGTAGTTTCTAATGTTCTTGCTTGGTATAGATATTCTTCAGTGTTTGTTCTGAAGGACATCTTGCTTGGATACCATGTTTTTGGGTCACTCATTACTTCAAACAGAACTTGGTAGATGTTGTTTTACTATCTGTGGAGAATTCTGATTTCAGCCAAATCTTCTCTCTTAGACATAGTATGTTTAATGCCTAAGCATGTTATTTCTTTTATTAACATTGAAATTCAGTGATTTAATCAGACTGTTCATTGATTTGAGTCTATCAATTTCTGTATCAATATATTTTGGGGAACATATTGTGTTATCTTCTTCTACAAAGTCAGTGGTTTTTTCAGAGAAATGTTCCTGTAAAACTTCATATGTATATTATGAATATATATGAAATATATTATTATACACACACATAAACACATTTGGATTCCTGATTGGATTGTCTTTCCCTGATGCACACACATATACACACACCTCAAATCTTATCTTTAATTGCTTTGTTATCTTTTCTACAGGATTCCCTGTGATTACTTGAGGTACTTTTCTTTTTTCAGTAATTCATTTCTTTTGTGAGTATTAATGTTTATTAGTTCTATAATGGTATTGTTTTGATCATTGGTTTATTTTGTTATCTCACTTCTCATTTCAGTGTGGTGTCTTAATTTTCTCATCTTAGGGACATTATCTCAGTTCAGTTGCTCAGTCTTGTCCAACTCTTTACAACCCCATGGACTGCAGCATGCCAGATTTCCCTGTCAAACTCATGTCCATCAAGTTGTTTATGCCATTCAACTATCTCATCCTCTGTCATCCCCTCCTCCTCCTGCCTTCAATCTTTCTCAGCATTGGAGTCTTTTCCAGTGAGTCAGTCCTTCACATCAGTGGCCAAAGTATTAGAGTTACTGCATCAGTCCTTCCAATGAATATTCAGGACTGATTTCCCTTAGGATTGACTCTTTTGAGTCATCCAAGCGACTCTCAAGAGCCTCTCCAAAACCACAGTTCAAAAGTATCAGTTCTTCAGTGGTCGGCTTTCTTTAGAGTACAACTCTCACATTCATACATGACTACTAGAAAAACTATAGCTTTAACTAGACCGACCTTTGTTGATAAAGTAATGTCTCTGCTTTTTAATATGCTGTCTAGGTTTCTCATAGCTTTTCTTCCAAGGAGTGTGTTTTAATTTCATGGCTGCAGTCACTATCTACAGTGATTTTAGAGCTCAAGAAGATAAAGTCTGTCACTGTTTCCATTGTTTCCCCATCTATTTGCCATGAAGTGATGGGATTGAATGCCAAGACCTTAGATTTCTGAATGTTGAGTTTTAAGCCAACTTTTTCACTCTTCTCTTTCACTTTCATCAAGAGGCTCTTTAGTTCCTCTTTGCTTTCTGCCATAAGGGTGATGTCATCTGCATATCTGAGGTCATTGATATTTCTCCCTGCAATCTTGATTCCAGTTTGTTCTCTGGAACATTATTCCACTGACATTGCATTTTTATTAAACACTTTCATTGCATGAAGTACACACAAGGTATGGTATTTTCTTCCTTTCATTTGAAGTTGTCTGTTTTTTCACAATGGATTATTCATTCCACTTTTCATGTCTTAAATTGGGTTTTTCAAAAACAGCCCCTGAGAGGGAAGATTCCTGGGTAAGTAATTTTTTAAAGTAGGAAGTACTGAAAGGTTGTGGACGAAATCACAACAAAGACGCCAGGAATCTTGGCCTCTGGAAGAGAATAATTCAGTCCAGGGCCAGGGATGAGGCGTGATCGCTCAGAGCTTTTGTATAATAAAGTTTTATTAAAGTATAAAGGAGATAGAGAAAGCTTCTGACATAGGCATCAGAAGGGGGTAGAATGAATACCCCCTTCCTAGCATTAGCACTGCAGTTATATACTCTCAAATCAGTTATTACAGTGAATCAAAAGAATGTCTGGAGGTTGTAAAGACCTCACCAGACCCATTCCCATGATTTACATTTTAAGATAACAGGGTTAGCCAGAAGGTTTTTTTTTCCAGACTGTCTTCAAGCAGGATACATTATTGTTATATAATCCTAAAGAATGTAGAGAGAAAACTAAGTTTGTCCTTTCTTCCTCCTTGAGAATTACAGACTCCTCTCTCTTTGGGGACCCCTAGACTTCTTATCAACCTGCCTAGGAGATGACTCTCTCAGTATTGTCAGGGGAAATTCCAGGAGAAGCAAGAAAAGGACAGTGAGAAGTCATACATCGATGTGTCTTAGGCAAAGCCTTACAGAATGTAGATTCAGCTTATGTAGAGTGATTCTAGAATGTAAATTACAGGTCAAAGTTCCCTCAAGCCAACTCAAGAACAGCTTTCATACTGTTTTCACCCATCAGCTATTGACTAATCCCAGATTGATTGAGGTACAGGGAAAGAGATCAATACATTCTTGAGAGCTTCCATTTCTGCTGGAATATAGACAAAGTAGAATCTAATAGCCTGAAGGGCAGACCTCTGTAAAAGAGCCTTTGATGAAGGTTTTTATTTATTTTTTCCTTTTTTGCGTTTTTTTAAAAATTGTAACAAATTCAGTAAAGACTTTACTTTACAATATTGTGTTGGTTTTGCCATACATTGACATGAATCCGCCATGGGTATACATGTGTTCCCCTTCCAGAACCCCCCTCCCACCTCCCTCCTGATTCTATCCCTCTGGATCATCCCAGTGCACCAGCCCCAAGCATCCTATATCATGCATTGAACCTGGGCTGGCGATTCGTTTCATATATGATCATTTACATGCTTCAATGCCATCCTCCCATATCATCCTACCCTCACCCTCTCCCACAGAGTCCAAAAGACTGCTCTATACATCTGTGTCTTTTTTGCTGTCTTGCATACAGGGTTATCATTACCATCTTTCTAAATACCATATATATGCGTTAGTATACTGTATTGGTGTTTTTCTTTCTGGGTTACTTCACTCTGTATAATAGGCTCCAGTTTCATCCACCTCATTAGAACTTATTCAAATGCATTCTTTTTAATGGCTGAGTAATATTTCATTGTGTATATATACCACAGCTTCCTTATCCATTAATCTGCTGATGGACATCTAGGTTGCTTCCATGTCCTGGCTATTGTAAACAGTGCTGTGATGAACATTGGGGTACATGTGTCTCTTTCATTTCTGGTTTCCTCAGTGTGTATGCCCAGTAATGGGATTGCTGGGTCATATGGCAGTCAAATAAATTCACCTCAAAGAAAAGGACACAGAAAAAACATGTAAGAAAGGATTTGAGGTGATCTAGGAGGAGCAGGAAGACTGTCTGCTATACTTGCTATATTATTTTCATTTATTATTTTTAATGAGTTTGTGACAATGCAGTTCCTTCTCATATTGCCTATTGGTCATTCTTAACCATTTGTGAGCTCTATTCAGATGTTTCATTTATTTATATATAAGGTAGATGAAATGTCCTTTACTTAATATTGGGTTTGAATCCTATTGTTCTTTATCTCCCAAGTATATTTTGAGAAATGCAGCAAAGAATGTTGGGGTAGGTGGAAGGAAGAGCTTCACTCCTCACAGATATAACTTTGTGTGGATGGCATGGATTCTGTTGTTTCTTCAACAGTTTTATAAGAGGTCCTATATCTGGACTCAGCCCACCAACTTGGAGAATATGTTGTATTCCTCTCTGAGAATATGCTAGAAGTTTTAGATCAGTTCTATAATTTGTTATGGAACCCTGAAAAATGGCACTGTTTTCTTGCCTTTGGTGAATTCTTGATGATTGTAAGTATGGACTCCTACTCTTAAAGATCTTACAGTTTTTCCCTGGGATATGTCAGTCTACTTTTGTCCAGATGTGAACTTTATTCATGACTATACTTTGAATCTGTTGATCTACTGCCTTTCCTCAGAATGACATTTGTAAGAACCCAAAGAAACACACTATAATATTTTGTTTCTTCCTTTGGCTATCACTTTTCAAAGTTAATAATATAATAAGTTTTAATTATTTAATTAGTATGGATGATGCTCTGGAATTTCTTTTGCTTATTTTATTTGTTCATTTAAGGAGAGAGATTCTGTGATCTAGAGATTTATTCTTTCTATTACAAGTGAGATATTTACTGTCTTTTCAATCAGAAGTTTTCCTGTTTGTTTTGATAAAGTAGAATAAAATCCTTCCCATGAAATTTTCTTCATATGTTTGCATCTTTACCCCTAGCTTATGGATGTTGAAAATCACCCAGTGGTCTTCTTTGCATTAGTCAGCTTTTAACCTGTATAATACTTGGAGTTGTAAAAAATCTAATTTAGACAACAGTTTCTTAAAGAGTCCAGTCTCTTATCAGAGGAAGTAATTTTCAAACATTCCATAATTCTAATGAAACTTAATTTTGGACATAGAGTTTTTGTTTTTTTTTTTCCCAAAGAAAGTGAAAGAGAATAGTAATTAGTCCTTTACACTTTAACTCTGAATATTTCATAATGATTGTATTAGAATGTCAGCCTCAATTCTGCCTTTGTTCAAATATTATTTTTTTAATCTACACCCAAATCATCTATTTATTACAATTTTCTTTTCATTATTTTCATATCAAGCCTTATTATTTAAATTGGATGAGTGTTGCAGTCACGGTGTCTACTGTCATCTCTCTAGATAATGTCAAGGCTGCTAAATATGCTATCTAGATTATTTGGGTGATAGCAGAGAGAATGTGGAACTAGAAGTGGCGTATGAAATATTTTCACTATGGCAAAGGATCACAGTCTACATAATCATCTGTAACAGTTAGTCTTTGAATTGGATGGGGAATTCTGCATTGCCTATTCCTACAGTGTTAGCAGGTGTCATGTGGTTAGTAATGGTTCCCAATCTGATATATCTGAGTTAGTATCTATCCTCACTACAGTACTCCTCTGATGTCTACTGTCACTCTAAGAGGAGTCTTCATCGTGGTAACAATTCAAAGAAGATCTTGTTCTTTTGGACCGCTGTGAAAGCAAGGCAGCTAACTAGAATTTGTGGCTGTTTGATATCTTGAAAAAGGAAATAAAATACTAGATTTTACCTGTATCATTTGATTGCAATACTGGTGAAACAGTTTTGCAAGGTACTTCCTTTGTTCCTTCTTACTTCTACTTAGCCTCCATTCTTTTATTTTATTTTATTTTAAATTTATTTATTTATTTTTCTTTACATTATCATGTTGGTTTTGCCATACATTGACATGAATCTGCCATGGGTATAAATAGCCTCCATTCTAAAGAAAAATAAGGGCTGGGAGATACTAGATCACCACAAAGGAAAACCAAAAAAACAGTCTTTAAAGATTTCTGCTTTAATATTCTCTCTGACAAAATATATTAAAAAATACTTTGTGGAGTATATCTTTCTCACTGAGGTCAAATTCTGTTTAGATCATTAGGAGCTGAATAGTTATTGAATATGTGTTGGTATTTTCTGTTTGTTTCTAGTGGACAGATGTGAATGACTCATTTCTGTCACCTTATGCATTCTCAGAAAACTAGATTTGTCATTCTGCTCTTGGGGTCATCGAGTCACCCAGTCATCAGCTGCTGCTTGCCTATCTGCTTTGACAGGGAAAGAAATTGAGGGTGTTAGTAGAGGTTATTTTGGGTCACTCAGTGACCAAAAAGAAAAGAAACCACAAGAAATGCTTTGGCAGATTTGAATTTAGAAGAAGATAACATGAAGGAAAAAAACAGTTAATTTTGTGTATTGAGCACTTTTTTACAAAAAGGATTGTATTGTATTATTTCATTTGTATTTGTATAAACACATATTTTTTTCCTTTCCCATTAGTCATAGCATAAAATATGAGGTAATCAAATGATCAAATGGGCATATATGGTATTCCAAACTATATGACTGTGCTCATAGTCATCAGGATTAATATGTATATATGTGTGCATATATACATATTTATGCTGAGCCATACAAAATTACCTCTGTTGCAGGACAAGAAGAGTCAAATATTGGCAATTCTATGTAGTTTACTGTAGATGATTAAAGCATTCACAGTTTTGGATATTATTCATGAGCAATCCAAAAAATGTTTGCTTTTAGTGATTTTTAAAATCTTGCTAAGGCAAAATTTAAATGGCAAAAACTATAGGGCACATGACAAAGTTCTTTTTTTGTCTCTTTTTTTTATTAGTTTTGCCAAACAATGACATGATATCACCATGGGTTTACATATGCTCCACATGAGAAAGTTCTAAACGAATGAATTGTGTATTTCTCCATATATTTGTGTCCTCTTTGATTTCTTTCATCAGTATTTTATAGTTAGAAAACTATATATATAGGTCTTTTGTTTATTTAGGTAGATATATTCCTAAGTATTTTATTCTTTTCATTGTGATAGTGAATGGAATTGTTTCCTTAATTTCTCTTTCTGTTTTGTCATTGTTACTGTATAGGAATACAAGGGATTTCTGTGTGTTGATTTTATATCCTGCAACTTTACTCTATTCATTGATTAGCTCTAGTAATTTTCTGGTGGTGTCTTTGGGTTTTCTATGTAGAGGATCATGTCATCTGCAAACAAACAGTGAGAGTTTTACTTCTTCTTTTCCAACCTGAAATTCTTTTATTTCTTTTTCTGCTCTGATTGCTGTGGCCAAAACTTCCAAAAATATGTTGAATAATAAGGATGAGAGTGGACACCCTTGTCTTGTTCCTGTCTTCAGGGAAAGTGCTTTCAGTTTTTCACCATTGAGGATAATGTTTGCTGTGTGTTTGTGATATATAGCTTTTATTATGTTGAGGTATGTTCCTTCTATTCCTGCTTTTTGGAGGGTTTTTATCATAAATGGATGTTGAATTTTTGTCAAAGGTTTTCTCTGCATCTATTGAAAAAATCATGTGGTTTTTATTTTTCAATTTGTTAATGTGGTGTATTATATTGATTGATTTGCAGATATTGAAGAATCCTTGTATCCCTGGGATAAAGCCTACTTGGTCATGATGTATGATCTTTTTAATATGTTGTTGGATTCTGTTTGCTACAATTTTGTTAAGAATTTTTGCATCTATGTTCATCAGTGATATTGGCCTATAGTTTTTTTTGTGTGTGCATGTGGCATCTTTGTCAGGTTTTGGAATTAGGGTGATGGTGGCTTCATAGAATGAGTTTGGAAGTTTACCTTCCTCTGCAATTTTCTGGATGAGTTTGAGTAGGATAGGTGTTAGCTCTTCTCTAAATTCTTGGTAGAATTCAGCTGTGATGCCATCTGGTCCTTAGCATTTGTTTGTTGAAAGACTTTTGATTATAGTTTCAATTTTCATGCTTGTGATGGGTCTGTTAAGATTTTCTATTTCTTCCTTGTTTAGTTTTGGAAAGTTGTACTTTTCTAAGAATTTGTCCATTTCTTCCAAGTTGTCCAATTTATTTGTATATAGTTGCTGATAGTAGTCTCCTATGATCCTTTATATTTCTGTGTTTTCTGTTGTGTTCTCTCCATTTTCATTTCTAATTTTGTTGATTTGATTTTTATCCCTTTGTTTCTTGATGAATCTGGCTAATGGTTTGTCAATATTCTATATCTTCTCAAAGAACCAGCTTTTGGCTTTGTTGATTTTTGCTATGGTCATTTTTGTTTCTTTTTCATTCATTTCTGCCTTAATTTTTATTTTTTCTTTCCTTCTACTAACCCTGGGATTCTTCATTTCTTCCTTTTCTAGTTGCTTTAGGTGTAGAGTTAGGTTATTTTTTTGACTTTTTACTTGTTTCTTAAGGTAAGCCTGTATTGCTATGAACCTTTCCCTTAGCACTGCTTTTACAGTGTCCCGTAGGTTTGGGGTTGTTGTGTTTTCATTTTCATTCATTTCTATGCATATCTTGATTTCTTCTGTGATTTGTTGATTATTCAGAAGTGTGTTGTTCAGTCTCCATATGTTGGGATTTTTAATAGTTTTTCTCTTGTAATTGACGTCTAAACTGCATTGTGGTCACCCAAAGCAATCTATATATTCGATCCCTATCAAGCAACCAACAGTATTTTTCAGAGAACTAGAGCAAATAATTTCACAATTTGTATGAAAATACAGAAAACCTCAAATAGCCAAAGCAATCTTGAGGAAGAAGAATGGAATTGAAGCAATCAACCTGCCTGACTTCAGTCTCTACTACAAGGCCACAGTCATCAAGACAGTATGGTACTGGCACAAAGACAGAAATATAGATCTTTGGAATAAAATAGAAAGCCCAGAGATAAATCCACGTGTCTATGGAAATCTTATCTTTGACAAAGGAGGTAAGAATATACAATGGAGGAAAGACAATGTCTTCAGCAAGTGGTGCTGGGAAAACTGGTCAACCACTTGTGAAAGAATGAAGCTAGAGCACTTTCCAACACCATACACAAAAATAAACTCAAAATGGATTAAAGATCTAAATTAAGACCAGAAACTATAAAACTCCTAGAGGAAAACATAGGCAAAACACTCTCTGACATAAATCACAGCAGGATCCTATATGACCCACCTCCCTGAATATTGGAAATAAAAGCAAAAATAAACAAATGAGACCTAATTAAAATTAAAAGCTTCTGCACAACAAAGGAAACTATAAGCAAGGTGAAAAGACAGCCTTCAAAATGGGAGAAAATAATACCAACTGAAGCAATGACAATGAATTAATCTCAAAAATACACAAGCAGCTCCTGCAGCTCAATTTCAGAAAAATAAATGACCCAACCAAAACTTGGGCCAAAGAACTAAACAGACATTTCTCCAAAGACAACATACCAATCGCTAACAAACACATGAAAAGATGCTCAACATCACTCATTATCAGAGAAATGCAAATCAAAACCACAATGAGGTACCATCTCACGCCAGAGAGAATGGCTGCTCTCCAAAAATCTACAAGCAATAAATGCTGGAGAGGATGTGGAGAAAAGGGAACCCTCTTACACTGTTGGTGGGAGTGCAGACTAGTACAGCCACTATGGAGAGCAGTGTGGAGATTCCTTAAAAAACTGGAAATAGAACTGCCATATGACCCAGTAATCTCACTGCTGGGCATATACACCGAGGAAGCCAGAAATGAAAGAGACACGTGTACTGCAATGTTCATTGCAGAACTGTTTATAATAGCCAGGACATGGAAGCAACCTAGATGTCCATCAGCAGATGAATGGATAAGTTTGCTGTGGTACATATACACAATGGGATATTACTCAGCCATTAAAAACAATACATTTGAATCAGTTCTATGAGGTAAATGAAACTGGATCCTATTATACAGAGTGAAGTAAACCAGAAAGAAAAACACCAATACAGTATACTAAAGCATATATATGGCATTTAGAAAGATGGTAATGATAACTCTGTATGTGAGACAGCAAAAGAGACACAGGTGTATAGAACAGTCTTTTGGATTGTATGGGAGGGCAAGGGCAGGATGATATGGGAGAATGACACTGAAGCATATAAATTATCATATGTGAAACAAATTGCCAGACCAGGTTCGATGCATGATACAGGGTGCTCAGGGCTGGTGTACTGGGATCACCCAGAGGGATGAAATGGGGAGGGCGGTGGGAGGGGAGTTCTGGAAGGGGAACACATGTACACCCATGGCGGATTCATATCAGTGTATGCAAAGCCAATACAATATTGTAAAGTAAATAAATAAAAAAATAAAAAAAGAATTGTATAGTCACCAGTGTTAATTATCTTTCATGAAAAAGTGTTTTAAGTGATAAAACCCCATATCATCCAGCTATTGCTTGAGATATGTAGAAAAGCGTGATGTCAGCGATTGTTCTCAGTTAAACAAACAGTAGATTTAGTTGGTAAAGAATAAAGCATCAGAATCTATGATAGTTCAGTATATGGCATGAATAATTTGCTCTATGTGCTCTCTGTGGAACTAAGAAGATTTCACTTTTAAAATTGTTTCTGCCAATGCTACAAGTGCAAAAATGTCCATCAAGAGAGAAAAATGATTGAATGCTTAAAAAATGGCTTAGTTTTGGTGTGTTTGTTTTGCTATTCAGCAGATTTCCTCCTCTTTCATATAACAGTGTTGCTGACCCTTGAACAACAAAATTTTGGGCTCCACAGATCCACTTATATGTTGATTTTTTTTCAGTAGTAGATACTATACCACTACGCCATAGTTGGATGCAGAACCACCAATATGGAGGATCCATGGATATGGAAGACCAACTACAAGTGGTGCATGAAAGTCTGACTGTGCTGAGGGTCAGTGCCCCTAACCCTCACATATGTTTAAGGATCAGTGGTATTCTGAATTTCCCCTAAAATGTGTATTTTCTTTAGCTCTGCCTTCTTCTCAACCATATGGTTTACATGCAATTGATTCCACATCTAGCATCAGGTGGGTCTGGATTAGCCTAAACCAATCACAGTACAGCATTCACTTAATAAATGAGTCTTGGGTAGGCACATGATGTGATCCAGTCCAGCCGTAATAAACCTCAGGAGGTTTCTTTAGAATGATGGGTCAATGATTTTCTTTTCTCTACATCATTTATTGGGCTTCCCTGGTGGCTCAGCTGGTAAAGAATCTGCCTGCAATGTGGGAGACCTGGGTTCAGTCCCTGGGTTGAGAAGATCTTCTGGAGAAAGGAACAGCTACCTACTCCGGTATCCTGGCCTGGAGAATTCCATGGACTGTGTAAGTCTATGGGGTCGCAAAGAATTGGACATGACTGAGCGACTTTCATTTTCACTTTCCCTTTCCCCTGATTTATTACTCTGAAAATGCATGGTTTGGAATTACTGTAGCTGTTTTGATACTATGAGGAGAGAGAGCCTGAGGCCAAAGTTGAAGGCTGGGGAAGATTGAGATGTGAATGACAGTAGAGCTGAAACTTGGACAATGTCTTGAATTTCTGGATCAACTTATGTTTGAAGTCAGCCATACTTTTGATATTTCTGTTCTCTGAGTCAATTAATATCCTATTTTGTTGAGACATTTCTTTTCAGGTTTATTTCTCACTAAAAATATAAACATCCTAACCATATACATGGTTAATTTGAGGATTGAGTATATGCATAAGAAACATGTGATTCTCAATAGAAATGTGATTTGAGAGAAAGTGAGGGAATTATTCAAACGTGTTTATGATGCTACTGTTAAAAGAAACACTAAAGTGTCTGCTTGAACAGATCTGCACCAGGAGTAAAATTTGGATAAATAATTAAAATGTGTGTCCCATTAAGCATTTTCCCTGAATATAAAAGTATACAGTCATATGAAATATTAAAGTAGGCAAGTTTAAGACAGAAAACAGCAGTTACCTGTATTTCCACCAACCAGAGGAAAATATTATCATTATTTTAGCATATTTGTTTTTACTCTTCTTTCTGTCCTTTTTTATGTAGTAGAGATCATCTTGTATATACAATTTTTATCCTGCTTGTTTTCATTCATCACCATGTAATAAGCATTTTCCCACATCATTAACAACTTTTCATAAAAAACATGTTTTTCTTCTCAAGAAAATTACACTTATTGGGGGATGTAATACAAATACACGAGAAATAATGAATAGTCTAGTAAAAAAGTATATAATGCAATCAATTAGGAACTATGACTATGCTGAAACTAATATAATTGTATTATTTAAATTATCACTTAAATACCAATTTAAAATAGAATTTTCTGATTTTAAAAAGTTTAGAAAATAGAGAATTTGTCAGACGGAGTGAAGGTGGAATTTATGGTGGAAGGTGACTCAGATGGTAAAGAATCTGCCTACAATTCAGGAGACACAGATTTGATCTCTGGGTCAGGAAGACAAGCCTCCCCACCCTGCCAAGAGAAGGGAATGACAACTCACTCCAGTATTCTTTCCTGGAGAACCCCATGGATAGAGGCGACTCACTCCAGTATTCTTTCCTGGAGAACCCCATGGATAGAGGAGCCTGACAGGCTACAGTCTGTGAGGTCACATGACTGAGCAGCTAACACACACAGACTATAATTTGCCCTCTTCCCTGGTGGCTCAAATGGTAAAGAATCTGCCTGCAATGCAGAAGACCCAGGTTTGATCCCTGGGTTGGGAAGATCATCTGGAGAAGGAAAAGGCTACCCACTCCAGTATTGTTGCCTGGGAAATCCCATGGACAGAGGAGCTTGGTGGGTTACAGTCCATGGGGTCACAAAGAGCTACTAATACTTTCACATTCAGAATGTAATTTAGGAGCAAAGAAGGGATTAGACAGTCTAGACCAAAAGAATTGCATTTCATATGTGTTCTGATTCAGTTGAAGCATGATCTATGTATAAAGAACAAAGGCTAGGATGAATATTTAGTAAGGGTGGTCAGAAATAAGAGTAGATGTATGAAGTGTTTTGATTTGGGAGGATCTTTTAAATCAGAATATCCATAGAGCAATGAGGTGTATGTAAACATCTGGATTAATCTAGGACTTACTGGCTTAAGAGGCATAAAGAGGACTATGTCATCTTATGTAACATGTTTTAACAAACAATTGTGAACAAAGAAGAAACCAAATGATATGAATCAGACTCTTCCAAAAAGATACAGTGCAAAGCATGATGTTGCTTTTGTTAGGGGATTTGAGATCAATCACTCTGGCCTAATTATGGTACTTTCTTAGAATTATATAGTATTCATATGCTGACACTATTTTTTTCTTCCTATAAACCTACACTATAGATATCATTGGTGTTATCTGCTTTTAAAGAAAAAGCATTTGTTTCTTTGGCTGTGGCAATACATAGGATCTTCAGTTTTGGCATGCACACACTTAGTTGAGGCATATGGGATCTAGTTCCTTGATCTGGGATTGAACCCGGTTCCCTGACATTGCAAGCATGGAGTTTTAGCCCCTGGACCACCAGAGAAGTCTGCACTGTTTTAATCTTTATTTTATAAAATGAGAAATTAAGACTTAAAGAAACTGAAAGTATAGTATTTCAGTTCAAAGTAGCTTAATGTAGTTTAATATAAATGTGGGTATGATTATGAAGGTTAATATACTTCAGTTCAGTTGCTCAGTCATGTCTGACTCTTTGGGACCCCATGGACTGCAGCACACCAGTCCTCCCTGTCCATCACCAACTCCCGTAGCTTACTCAAACTCATGTTCATAGAGTCCTGATGCCATCCAACCATCTCATCCTCTGTCATCCCCTTCTCCTCCTGCCTTCAATCTTTCCCAGCATCAGGGTCTTTTCAAATGAGTCAGCTCTTCACATCAGGTGGCTAAAGTATGGGAGTTTCAGCTTCAACATCAGTCCTTCCAATGAACACCCAGGATTGATCTCTTTAGGATGGACTGGTTGGGTCACCTTGCAGTCCAAGGAACTCTTAAGAGTCTCCTCCAACACCACAGTTCAAAAGCATCAATTCTTCAGCCCTCAGCTTTCTTTATGGTCCAACTCTCACATCCATATATGACTACTAGAAAAGCCATAGCTTTGACTAGATGGACCTTTGTTGACAAAGTAATATTTCTGCATTTTAACATGCTGTCTAGGTTGATCATAGCTTTTTTTCCAAGGAGTAAGTGCCTTTTAATTTCATGGGTTCAGTCACCATCTGCAGTGATTTTGGACCCCAAGAAAATAAAGTCTGTCACTGTTTCCATTGTTTCTCCATATATTTGCCATGAAGTGATGGGACCGGATGCCATAATCTTAGTTTTCTGAATGTAGAGCTTTAAGCCAACTTTTCCACTCTCCTCTTTCACTTTCATCAAGAGACTTTTAGTCCTTCTTCGCTTTCTGCCATAATTGTGGTGTCATCTGCATATCTGAGGTTATTGAGATTTCTTCCGGCAATCTTGATTCCAGCTTGTGCTTCATCCAGCCCTCCATTTCATATGATGTACTCTGCATATAATTTAAATAAGCAGGATGACTATATGCATCCTTAATGTACTCCTTTCCCAATTTGGAACCAGCCCATTGTTCCATGTCCAATTCTAACTATTGCTTCTTGACCTACAAGATATCAGGTTCCAAATATATTTGGAACCCTATTACTAACCTTTGCAACCAAATAATAGTTCAAACTGTTTGCATTCCAAACAGGTCTTTTTCCAGCTAGTCTTATATTCTTACCACACTTTACTTCATTACTAGTGTTAATGTTAGGCTCGTGGGTGTTTATCCATGGTAGCCAAGGTTGAGTCTTTTTATATCATTGCATTCATGTTTGTGAATCATAAATATTCATTCATTGAGCAATGGTCATATAGTCAACATACTTATTCTAAGGATTTATATATAGTAGTACAATTTAGCCTTTGTACCTGTCCTATGAGCCTTTGACTATGAGCCTAAGACTGTGTTCTGTGTGTTTTTTTTTTACATGAAACACAATTTGACTTAGTATATGATCCTTAGTTCACAATATTTCCCCTTAAAAATCACATTGATTTTCTTCATTCATTGCTTTTTGGAAAATGCTATGTGTCTGAGGAGTTTGATGCTAGATTAAATTTTGTAGCTTTTGAGGTAACTTGCTTATTTTGCTCTATGGATATTTGTAAAAGAAAAAGTTATTCTAATAATAAAAATTTGTTTTTTCTTTCAGGATATGTCTAAGTGCATGTCTCTGTTCATTGCCTATTTTAAAAACCCAGGCAAGTTTCTTCAGTCATGTTCTTGCTTCTGATGTTTTTCTCAGTAACCTCCATAATTCTTGACTATGTCTGTTTTCTGTATTATCAGTTTTGTCATGTTTTCATACTTGCCTGTAACATTTTACTAATCATATGTTTTCTGGAAATTTGCCTCTGGATATGGATGGACAACAAGATAGTAATGGTGTGACGGTGGAGAGATCAAGTTCTCTGGTTTCTTCCATAAGATGTATGTATGAACTAGGTGGTGAGCCTTTGCTTTGCTGAATTGTGGGACAGAATGTGAGGAAAAGATGAAATGTGTTTGCTCCTTAATTTCAAGTGAAAGATTGATTTCCAGTCGGATGGGATAGATCGGCTTTTATTTTCATTTCCTGTGCTGTTCAAGAATCCTGGATTCAGATTTTCAAGTTCAGTTTAGTTCTTAGTTAATACTACCAAATAGTAGAGTTTATTTTAGTAGCCAAATTTATTTTCATAGGTTTATAAATGATCGTTGCCATGTCATTGTACAATCATGAAGTGTCCAACATTTTAATTTGCTCCATTTTGAAAGGAAAATTATATAATATAAGTACAACGTTTAAATATATGAGAGTCTATATGTGTGTGTGTGTGTATATATAAATTCTGGGGTCTATCAGGGCTTTTCTATCCACTATATGTGTGTCTGTTTAAATCTGTGTATTTTACATACTTAGGTGCAATATTAGTACTTATTGAGTGATGCTTGTATGCTCTGTAAAGTTTTTTTAATTTATTTTAATTGAAGGATAATTGCTTACAATATTGTATTGGTTTCTGCTATATACCAATTGCACTGTAAATTTTAGAAGTACTCTACAAATATTAAGTCACTTAATCCTCATTAAAACTCCATGAGAAAGATGCCATAATTGTCCCCACTTTACAGATAAAATCAAGGCACATGGATGTTAAATGATTTATCTACGCCACAAGGATGTATTACAACCTGGATAGAAACACAGACAATCTGGTTCCAGAGTCTTTGTAGAACAGCATTATGTAGTTTAGTCTCCACAGGTGTATATAATATACATTTATCATCTGTTTATATACATACTGACTGAGATATTTATTGATGTGTGTGCTTATGTATGTGTGTGTGTGTGCAAAGTGAATCTGAATTGAATATCAAAGACAGCCTCCATTTCAGGATCACATCAAGTTTAACAGATTAGATCCAAGTGTTTGCAATTGCTGAAACCGCTGCTCACCAAATGTCCGTTTTCCTGTAATCTCGCATCTGTGCTTTTGGATTTAACTTCTGACTCATTGGTGCTTGTTCTTCCACTGGTCCCAAGCATGAAGACACATTTGGATCTTTTTTTAAATAAATTTATTCATTTTAATTGGAATCTAATTAATTTACAATATTGTAGTGGTTTTGCAATACATTGATATCAATCTGCACGAGTATACATGTGTTCCCCACCCTGAACCCCCCTCTCACTCCCTCCTCATCCCATCCCTCTGGGTCACCCCAGTGCACCAGCCCCGAGCATCCTGTATCATATATCAAACCTGGACTGGCGATCCATTTCACATATGATAATGTACATGTTTCAATGCCATTCTCCCAAATGATCCCACCCTCGCCCTCTCCCACAGAGTCCAAAAGACTGTTCTACACATCTGTGTCTCTTTTGCTGTCTCAGATATAGGGTTATCGTTACTATCTTTCTAAATTCCATATATATGTGTTAGTATACTGTATCGGTGTTTTTCTTTCTGACTTACTTCACTGTGTATAATAGGCTTCAGTTTCATCCACCTCATTAGAACTTATTCAAATGTATTCTTTTTAATGGCTGAGTAATAGTATATGTACCACAGCTTTCTTATCCATTTGTCTGATAGACAACAGGTTGCTTCCATGTCCTGGCTATTGTAAACAGTGCAGTGATGAACATTGGGGTACATATGTCTCTTTCATTTCTGGTTTCCTTAGTGTGTATGCCCAGCAGTGGGATTGCTGGGTCATATGGCACTTTTATTTCCATTTTTAAAAATTTATTTGTATATATATATATATTTTTACCTGTTCACAATTTATTTTTTATTTTATTTTTAAAAATTTATTTATTTTTTCCTTTACATTATCGTGTTGGTTTTGCCATAGATAGACATAAATGAGCCATGGGTATACATGTGTTCCCCTTCCAGAACCCGCATCCCACCTCCCTCCGATTCCATTCCTCTAGATCATCCCGGTGCACCAGCCCTCAGCACCCTGTATCATGCATCAAACCTGGGCTGGAGATTCATTTCACATATGATAATTTACATGTTTCATTGCCATTCTCCTATATCATCCCACCCTTGCCTGCTCCCATAGAGTCCAAAAGACTGTTCTATAGATCTGCATCTCTTTTGCTGTCTTGCATACAGGGTTACCATTACCATCTTTCTAAATTCCATATATATGCATTAGTATACTGTATTGTTTTTCCTTCTGGCTTACTTCACTTTGTATAATAGGCTCCAGTTTCGTCCACCTCAGTAGAACTGATTCAAATGTATTCTTTTTTATGGCTGAGTAATATTCCATTGTTTATATATACCACGGCTTTCTTATCCATTTGTCTGTTGATGGACATCTAGGTTGCTTCCATGTCCTAGCTATTGTAAACAGTGCAGCAATGAAAATTGGGGTACATGTGTATCTTTCATTTCTGGTTTCCTCAGTGTGTATGCCCAGCAGTGGGATTGCTGGGTCATATGGCACTTGTATTTCCAGTTTTTAAAGGAATCGCCACATTGTTCTCCACACTGGCTGTACTGGGTTACATTCCCACCAACAGTGTAATAGGGTTCCCTTTACTCCACACCCTCTCCCACATTTACTGTTTGTAGACTTTTGGATAGCAGCCATCAGTGTGAGATGGTACCTCATTGTGGTTTTCATTTGCATTTCTCTGATAATGAGTGATGTTGAGCATCTTTTCATGTGTTTGTTAGCCATTTGTATGTCTTCTTTGGAGAAATATCTGTTTAGTTCTTTGGCCCATTTTTTGATTGGATCGTTTATTTTTCTGGAATTGAGCTACAGGAGCTGCTTGTATCATTTTGAGATTAATTCTTTGTCAGTTGCTTCATTTGCTATTATTTTCTCACATTCTGAAGGCTGTCTTTTCACCTTGCTTATAGTTTACTTCATTGTGTAAACACTTTTAGGTTTAATTAGGTGCCATTTGTTTATTTTTGCTTTTATTTCCAGTATTCTTGAAGGCGGGTCTTAGAGGATCCTGCTGTGATTTATGTCAGAGAGTATTTTGCCTGTGTTTTCCTCTAGGAGTTTTATAGTTTCTGGTCTTACATTTAGATCTTTAATCCATTTTGAGTTTATTTTTGTGTATGGTGTTAGAAAGTGATTTAGTTTCATTCTTTCACAAGTGTTTGAGCTGTTTTCCCAGCACCTCTTTTTAAAGAACATTTAGATCTTGAAGTGAGAATGTGTTTGAATTTCTGACTAATGGCTCTTAGGTTGCCCTTGTCTTTCCTATATGGATTAATTTCCAAATTGTGGGCCTACTTCATATTTTATATTCATCCTGAGAATCATTATATTCCAGATTGTAGAAAAAACACTTCCCTTATCCTTGAGTGTAGTTGCCATTTCGTCATCTGATCTATTGGGTCAGCTGACACTGGCCTCTGCTTCAGTTTCTTAAGCCTGAATAATAACACTTACCAGGGATGTTTGCTGCAGGGATTAAATGTAAGAGTGTATGTAGAACATGTAATATAGTAACTGGCATGCTGTGTGCATGCATGCTGTCACAATTGTGCCCAACTCTGCGACCCTATGGACTGTAGCCCACCATGCTCCTTCTGTTCATGGGATTCTCCAGGCAAGAATATTGGAATTAGTTGCCATGCCCTCCTCTAGAGGATCTTCCCAACCCAAGGATCTAACCTGTGTTTCACCTTTCCTGCGTTGGCACACAGGTTCTTTACCACTAGTGCCACCTGGGAAGCCCAACTGGCACCAAAGAAGGACTAAACTAATGAAAATATTTGGGCAGTTACTGTTAAGGGTTGAATTTTATCCCTCTAAAAGATGCTGAAGCTCTATAACTCTCAGAATCTGTAGATGCAGCCTTAGAAATAGGATCTTTGCAGATGATCAAGTTAAGATGACATTATTAGAGTGACATTAATCCAATGTAGGTGTGTTTATATATATTAAAAAAAAGAAAATTTGGATACAGAAATGGATTTGCACACAGGGAGAATGCCATATGACCAAAAAGAAACATTGAGATAATGTGGCAACAAGCCTAGAATTTTTGCCACCAAATATTGCTATCAATCCACCAGAAGGTGAGATGAAGGTATGGAACAGATACTTCTTTCCATCTCTCAGAAGGAAAGATCTTGGCTGACCCCTTGATCTCAGTGTTCTAGCCTTGAGAACTGGAAGATTAAAAACTTCTGTTGTTTAAATCACCCTGTTTGTGATATTCTGTCATGGCAGCTCAGCAAATTAATGGTTACCTAAACTTCTCATGTTCATGTTTGGCTCTGACATATACGCATATAGAGAGAGGCTCAAGATCACTGCAAAGATCTATGACTAAAACTCAGTGGAATACATCGTAAATAATGCTGATGAAACTTGAGCGGTTTCATATGTTCCTTATCTGTGGAAATAAGTAGATGAAAAGCCTTACTCAGGCCTATTTCCCTCTGCCACTTTTGTAAAAAGAAAGTTTGAGTAATTGGGAGAGAATTGAAATGGGACAGTTTCCCAATCTGAAGTCACTTTTCCAGACACTGTCCACTGGATGGTACCACCAAAGGGCCCCTTTGTCAGTCAGGTCTGCAAGAGTGGTTGGGATGCTTACATGAGAAAAATGTCCTCAACTACTTTTTGTGTCTGTCAAAGTGGTTCACACTTTCTCATGCTTTCTTCTCATTTTTTCCTTTCCTTGCTTCTTTTTCTCATGAGTAGGAAGGAAACCTTCATCAACTCATTCAGGATGTATGATCCATCTATACCCAAAGGGCTGAACTATTGGCTAGATCTGCCTTTCCTAGAATATAGGGTCAGGGAACCTCACTTTAGGTCACTGAATGACATATTTTGGGTTTGATTTTATGATAATTTCTACATTTTCCAACCCACGTCCTTTTTTTAGATATTTATTGAATTTAATATTGCTTCTGCTTTATGTTTTTGTTTTCTGGCTGTAAGTCATGTGTGATCCCAGCTCCCCAACGAGGGAGCAGATATGCACCCTCTGCATTGAAAGGCAATATTTTAACCACTGGACTACCAGGGAAGTCCCTAATCCATGTTGTTGACCTTTGAGTTGACTTGAATTTGACCATTGACTCAACCTCTCTATGAACTCTGGCTTTGGTCCTTGACTACACCCTTTGCAAGGATTATACTGAATGTCAGTCTTATCCTTTACAGTGTCTCCAGTGGAATTATTTTAAACCTGACAATGAGTTTCCTATATGAGACCCTCCTATAGACACCCACTACATAAATGCTAAAGCCTAAGCACCTTCAAGTAATAGTATACAAGAGTCTTCACAATCTAGATTCTGACTGTCTTTCTAGTTGTGGATCTTGTCTTGCATTCTAAAATGTGCTTTCTCCCTAGAAGGGCAAATAACGGGTAACACTTGAGCTTCCTCAGAGTTAACCACTCAAAACATGTTGGTTGAATTCATTAAAAAGTAAAAGATACTGGGCAGTGGCATGAGGTGGGAGGAGTGCTGGGCTCCAGGCATTGCCTTGTGTCTAAGTAGGACATGCCAGTAGGACATCAGAAGCACTTTGAGTGCTATGGCATGCTGGCAGGGCACTAACAAGAGGGATGCAGGGAATCTGCAGAGAAACATTGCTTAGTTTGCAGCTCTGCATTGCTAAGAAAGCTTCTCTAGCACCTGTGAAATGCTGTCCGTGTCTGAGATGGAGACTGACTAGGGCACACTGTTTTTGAAGATGTATTATTTGAATCCTGCCGTGTCAGTGAATAAATGGACATTTGGCTAATCTATATCCACCTTCCTTTGGCACATCCGCACCTGAAACATTACAGTGTCTTGCTAAGGTCTCAAACAATAGGATTTGTGCATCTGCAAAGTCAGAATCAAAGACTAATCCATACTTGGTTATCCTGAGTGAACTAAAACACAGTAATTCATTTTCATTATAGATCAGGCATGCTGAGGAGAGGAACTGATCCATTACAAATCTGCTGTGTGTTCTCCATTAAGTTCGCTGAAGCAAGGGTCAGTCTGACACCTCACTGTGGGAGAGCCAGGGGGAGGGGGATCATCCCCAGGAGTGTGAAGTTGGCCGAGATAGTTTGCATTGTATTTCTGGTACTTGAAAGTGCACTTCAGCTCAGTGGCTTCTCTCAAAAACTGTGGTCATGGGAAATGCATGGGATGATGACTGAAGAAGCTGCATAAAAGCTGAACAGATGTGGAAATTTCATCTTTGTAGAAGAGAGCCTTGAAGATTTAGCTCCATGTTTGGTCTTCCTTGTAGAGTGAATCTCTGGGAGCTAAAACAGGTTCTATAGTGTTAAAAAAAAGTGGTTGTCCTCTGCTAGTTTCCTTGTTTTTAAATGTTTGGAAAGATATTTTAACAAAGTTACAGCAAGAGATTAATCTCTATTTATTTTCAGGAGGCAGTCCTCTGTTAAGACTTCTTAACTCTAGAGTTTTTTTTATTTTAGTCTGTCTGCTCAACCCTCATGAACTCACATTGTGCTGCAACTTTGTGCACATTACTCCTTTGCCTTGCCATTGTTCTTCCTCTTCTCAAAAAATTACTTTATTTTATTTTTGACTGTGCTGAGTCTTTGTTGCTGTGTGAACTTTTTCTTTAGTTTCAAAGAGCAGGGGCTACTCTGGAGTTGCAGTGGACAGTCTTCTCATTGTGGTGGCTTCCCTTGTTGACCAGCGTGGACTCCAGGCTGTGGGCTTCAGTAGTTACAGTACATGGGCTTAGTTGCCCTGTGGCATGTAGAATCTTCCTGGACCAGGGATCAAACCCATAACCTCTGCGTTTTCACATGGATTCTTTACCACTGAGGCACCAGTGAAGCCTGCTTCACTGCTGAGTGGGCATGTCTGTGATAGCGTATGTGTGATATGTACACATATGTATGTCTTTGATCTCCATTTAAAGTGCAAGCTTCTAACATGCAGCGCATTTGGCTGTTTTCCTTTCTTCTGAAGTCCCCCTGGGCTTTTGGTCTTTATAACATGAAGCTTTGTGTGTAACTCCCTTTTCCCACCAGACTGTTAGAAAGTTAAAGCAGAAAAAAATCTTGAAATTAATCACAGGAAGAAACTGGAATGAAAGAAAGAGGGCAATAATGAGTCCTGAGTTTTCATTCTGGTTGTACCTCCTTCTTTCAAAGTGACTACATGAAAGTCTGTTTCTGTCTCTGCATCTCATGTTCCTAGGAAGAAAAATCAGAGGATTAGATTGTACAATTTCTAAGGCCCCTTCCAGTTCAGTCGTCTCGAATCTGTCATGGATATTTTAGTTACAGGGTTTATGGAATTGAGCATAAAGAAATCTGCTATAATCAATATCAGATTTTTACCCCTGAGTAACTTAGTTCAGCCACTACTATATTTAAAATATAATTCTGGACCCCTTATATGCATTATCACATTTAATCCTCAAAACAAATATATGAGTCTGACACTGTTCTTTTCTCCATTTTCAGCAGGGAGTTTGTTTGCTTGCCCAGTGTTACATGGCTAGAAAATTCTAGAGACAGAACACAAATCAATGTATGTCTGATTCCATAGCCCATGTTTTTAACAGCTATATTATACCACCTAGTGTACTAAACTTCACCTGGTTGAGAATATGGGATAGACTCAGAAATACAAACATGCATACACTTACATGTATATCTTAATAGATAAAAAATAGCAAGAGGGCAAGAGTGAATTGGATGAACTATGTTTATCTGTGAGTGAACTTTAACCGATTGACCCATTGTTGACCTGTGATCTAGGTTGGCACAGCTCTGAAATTAAGTGAGTCAAAGTGATAGTCGCTCAGTCATGTCCAACTCTTTGCAATCCCATGGACTGTAGCCCACCAGACTCCTCTGTCCATGGAATTCTCCAGACAAGAATACTGGAGTGGGTTGCCATTCCCTTCTCCATGGGATCTTCCTGACTCAGGGATAGAACCAGCATCTCCTGCACCTCCTGCATTGCAGGTGGATTCTTTACCATCTGAGCTTCCAGGGAAATCCCAGTCTGAAATTAAAGCTGTCTCTAAATTTGAACGTAACAGGAAAAGGACACTGAGCAGCAGCATGAAAAATAAAGAGATTCAACCAAGGGCACAAGGGCAGCACTGCTGGAAACCCTGCATCTGTCTAAGAAAAATAGATACAAGTAGCAGGCAGAAGCATGAGGAAAGTAGAAGAGAAGGAGAAAAGGGACCAAGGAAAGGAATCTAGCACAATTTCCTCCTGATCCCTCCCTGGATTGACTCTGTGCATTCATTCTTTATTTGTGTTTTCAAGCCATAAGCTCCAATTTCTTCTCCTCTAACCTAAATAAATTTTTCAGATCTTCTTAATCAGCTAGTGGTCAGGCACAAATAGTATATGAACCATGAAAAATTATAATTTCTCATATATCTATGGGACTAAAATGGAAGTAGTTTATAAAGGAGAAAATCCTGACTGTTTCTAATATAACATTGTCCTTTGAGGTTGGGGGAGGAATTGTCCAACAGTTGGTCAAAATGAGGGCCCATCCTTAGTACCAATGACATATACTACTATAAACTCACTCTCCCCACCCTCCTCAACTCCTTGTTGGTACAGTAGACTTTTTATTAGGC
>ML664037.1:608114-629840 GCA_007570785.1 Antilocapra americana | reverse complement strand
GCCAGGGACGTAGTACATAAGGAAGGAAATTGCATGGTTCAGTTGAACTATGCTTTCAGGCAAGCATTTAGTGAAGTTGAATTGTACTTAGTTGAAGGAGCTCCTAGTGAAAAGCAACGACCTAGGTAAGATCTAATGTTCTGTCTTTTCTCTGGGTACTGTGAGGGAGGTGCTTAGGGACATGGTAAGTGGATTTGGAAGGCATTCTCTTAATAGATTAGAATGAGAATGGAATCAAAACCTGTACTGTGTAGAAGTCTCTACCAGGAGGCTCTTCTTCTGGCCAGTTGGAGTGCAGCCATTGTATGAAACTTAGCCATTAAGTCCTCACTTCATATGGCTTCAGGTCTTCAGTGTCCTATATTATTCAGCAACTCTCTCAACGAAACACAGAACATTTTCTGAGGTCATTTGTCTCACTTTGAAGGGCCAGTTGAACTGAGCTGTTAAGAGGATAGAGTAAGGCAGGCAGAAGCTTTCACAAAAGAAAAGAAAGAGCAGAGAGCCTTAGCAAATGCTCCCTGGTTCCCCACAGTGCAGGCTGAAAAGAGGGCAGGAATCATTCTGAAAAATTAATGGCATCCAAATGAAGAGTCTTTTTGAGAACCCCAAAGTGAGGGATAGAAAATTATTTGCAGTAGATAGAAGTCTTATTTTTATCTTCTACACCTTCTCTTGTGAATAATGTTACCTCTCAACTGCTTCCATGTGTGTTATTCACTTTATGAATTAGCAGCTGCCAATTTAGAATGCCCCAAATCCAGCAATTTGAGTCTCATAACCCCATGATTCTAATTATAAAATGTACTAATTTTATTAATAATCCACACAAAATCCCAGAAGGTAAAGCTGCAGCAAAGAAAACAAATGTCTGTACAAACATCATACATTCCAAAGCCAGATATGAATGAGTTTATATAATTTACTCTTTTAGAAGTTTTGTGATTCTCCTCCAAAACCATGAAAAATCAAGTGTTGTTTGGCATGCAAGATGAGCATATTAAGATGAAGAGGAAAGTATTGTACTGCATTGCAAATAGCTGAAGCTTTGACTAATGTGATGCTTTTTGATGCAAACAAGGTATGCTGTCAGATTACCCCTGAAGAGCACTGAAGGATTCCCAATCATTACAACTGTATGCTAGGAGGTTCTTTATTTTCCCTCTTGGACACACAATAAAATAAGACTTTCTAGGTATCTTTAGGGGGGAAAATATAGTTTTGACCTTGTGGTCCTGTGAGAGACGTGAGAAACATGTTCAGGAAAGCACAGTTTTATATTATATTCAAGTTATGAAAGTGATTGTATAACAGTGAGCCTCTGGGTGCCACCTAATTGAAGCAAAAGGGCAGAATTTTATCTGAATTTTGTTTCTTCCACTGGAAGCTGGGGGGAGACCGGCCGTGTTTCTTTCTCTGCTCCATTAGTGAAGCCGCTCCTATGATGACCCCAGGATCAGCTGGATAACCCTGATATTCTAAAATAATCTCTTTCCAGGAAATCCCAGAAGAAATGGAGAGTCTCTTTCCAGTTCAGGCCAGAGATAAACCCAGGGATCACAGGCACTGCCTGCCAATGTGAAGTGGGATTCACATGTCCTGGCTTTTGCCCAGATTTAGAACTGGACTTGGGGACAATATCAAATCATCCTGTGATATGCCATTTTTGGCCTTAGGTTTCTTTGTTTCTTGCTTTCTTTTTTTAAGATCATTTCCTTGGTACTCAAGAATTCAGAGAAAGAACAATGTTTATCAACATTTTGATTTTGGCTAGCACTTTTCAACTCATTTTACTCTGTACTTCTTTTTTATTTCACATTTGTCAAGAACCTACCATGTGCGAGGTAACATGTTTTCACCTGTATTGCCTCATTTAATCATCATGTCAGTTTTGTACTGTGTATCTGAATAACCTCATCTTACAGATGAATTTATGACACTTGAACATCTGAATAACTTGCCTAAAGCTTGTAAATTGTGGAATCTGGGTTTATATCTACACCTGCTTGATTCTAAAACCAGTGCCAGTTCCATTACATACCATGCTGAATTCTGTGGTGGAAATGAGTCAAAAGAGCACAGAGAGACATAACTTAACATATATATGATGTTTCTTTTCTCTGTCTTAATCTGCTCACCTCCTTTGCCCTGCCCTTTTCATGTATCAGCTTGTCAAGAGCTAGGTTCACTGATCTTTCCACCAGTGTTATTTATTGTTCCTGACCCACTTCTCAGATGTGATATAGGAAGTCCTTAAGCCAGTAATGGGAAATGTGAGAGCACTGATGAAAGATTTTCATCCCATTCCAGCACTGACCTATTGGCAGTAACTTCTTAGAACACTTTGGAGGAGATTTATTCAATGGATGCTGTGATCAATTACCGAAGGCTGTAATTGTCATGGAAGGAGAAAACTCATCTGCTATATATTTTCTACCCCTCTCTTCAGAAATCCCAAACTCCACTCCTGGTAAGAGGAGAATTAAGTGTATGTCTCTGTCAGTAATATGTACTTATATCCTTTCATAGGCTTCCTCCTAGTTTTGACAAGTGGGTCCCCAGGTAGCTGTTGTTTGTTGTTACTCAGTCACCCAGTCATGTCCTACTCTTTGCAATCCCATGGACTGCAGCACTCCAGGCTTCCTTGTCCTTCACTGTCTCCTGGAGTTTGCTCAAACTCATGTCCATTGAGTCAGTGATACTATCCAACCATCTCATCCTCTGCTCCCTCCTTCTCCCTTTGCCTTTAATCTTTCCCAGCATCCAGGTCTTTCTCAATAAGTCAGCTGTTCACATCAGGTAGCAAAAATATTGGAACTTCACCTTCAGCATCAGTCCTTCTAATGAATATTTAAGGTTGATTTCCTTTAGGATTGACTGGCTTGGTATCTTTGCTGTTCAAGGGATTCTCAAGAGTCTTCTCCAGCACCACAGTTCAAAAACATTAATTCTTTGGCACTCAGCTTTCTTTATGGTCCAACTCTCACATTCATACATTACTAGAAAAACTGTAGCTTTGACTATGCAGATCTTTGTTGGCAAAGTGATGTCTCTTCTTTCTAGTATGTTGTCTAGATTTATCATAGCTTTTCTTCCAAGGAGCAATCATCTTATAATTTTGTGGTTGTGATCATCGTCCACAGTGATTTTGGAACCCAAGAAAATAAAATCGGGCACTGTTTTCACTTTTTCTGCCATTAAGTAATGGGACTGAATGCCGTTATCTTGGTTTCTTGAATACTGAGTTTTAAACCAACTTTTCACTCTCCTCTTTCACCCTCATCAAGAGGCCCTTGATATAGTCTGCCTAAAAGTTAAACAGGGTGACAATTTACAGCAAACTCCTTTCCCAACTTTGAATCAGTTCATTGTTCCATGTTAAGTTCTAACTTTTGCTTCTTAACCTGCGTACAGATTTGTTATGAGGCAGGTAAGGTGGTCTGGTATTCCCATCTCTTTAAGAATTTTTCACAGTTTGTGGTGATCCACACACGCAAAGGCTTTAGCATAGTCAATGAAGCAGAAGTAGATGTTTTTCTGGAAATTCATTAATTTTTCTCTTCTCCAACAAATGTTGACAATTCGCTCTCTGGTTCCCCTGCCTTTTTATTTTATTTTATTTTTTAATTTTCTTTACTTTATTGTGTTGGTTTTACCATACGCTGACATGAATCCACCATGGGTATACATATGCTCCCCCTTTTTAAAATCCAGTTTGTACATCTGGAATTTCTCAGTTCACATAATGTTGAAGCCTAGCTTGAAGGATTTTGAGCATTACCTTGCTAGCATGTGAAATGAGTGAAACTGTGAGGTACTTTGAACATTCTTTGGCATAGCCTTTCTTTGTGATTGAAATGAAAACTGAACTTTTCCAGTCCTGTGGCCATTGCTTACTTTTCCAAATTTATTGGCATATTGAGTGCAGCACTTTCAAAGCATCATCTTTTAAGATTTTAAATTGTTCAGCTGGAATTCCATCAGATCCACTAGTTTTGTTTATAGTAATGTAGTAATGCTTCCCAAGGCCCACTTGACTTCACATTCTAGGATGTCTGGCTTGACCATACTGTCATAGTTATCTGGGTCATTATGACCTTTCTTATATATTTCTTTTGTGTATTCTTGCCTTATAGTTCCCTGAGTTTGTTACATTGCTTCTCTCATCACTTACCCTTATTACACACTCCTCTTCTCATATGGTAATTTCTTTATTCAGTTTCCAAAGGCTGGTTTATCCTTGAGTTGGTTTTCATGGCTTCCTGTTCCTTTACCCTAATGAGATTTGATTAAAATTTTGAACATGAAAACTGCCCATGTAGAAGCTGCAGCTCTAACAAGGATACCTGTTTGCTCACCATGAAGAGAGAAGACCACCTCCTGGAAATTTTACTCTGTTTTGAATACCACATGTGAATAGTTCTCTTTTTCTATATCATAATTACAAATCCCTTACATGTGAAGTAACAAGGCTTGATCCACAGTCTAAACTTTCACTGTCATCTTGGCCCCCTTCACATCCCTATCTTATCCTAATGGGAAGGTACAGTGCCAGATCCTATCCTTTGTGGATCCAATTCCTACTGGATTTTGGTTTGTAAACACTTTTGCTACACAGAGATTTCAATCCCTGGTATGTCAGAATATACTCTTTATATAACTAAGATTCACTACCCATGTTTTTCTTGGTCTGTATAGCATTGGCATAAAATTGGGCTCAACCTCTAATATCCTAATATCAATGAGCAAAGTGAAAGTCACTTAGTAGTGTCTAACTCTTTGTGACCCCATGGACTCCATGGAATTCTCCAAGCCAGAATACTCAAATGGGTAGCCTTTCCCTTCTCCAGGGGATCTTCCCAATCCTGGGATCGAACCCAGGTCTCCCACATTGCAGGCCGATTCTTTACCAGCTGAGCCGCAAGGGAAGCCCAAGAATACTGCAGTGGGTAGCCTGTCCCTTCTCCAGCCGATCTTCCTGACCCAGAAATTGAAGTGGGATCTCCTGCATTGCAGGCAGATTCTTTACCAACTGAGCTATCAAGGAAGCCCTTATGTCAGTGAGGGCATGCTAAAATCAGGTTCCAGACCTGACCCTGGGTATTTAAACAAAATAATTAAAAAAAAATCAAAGTAATACATGTACATGATGTTGAAAAGTCTATTGAAATTAAAATATGTGTTGCCAAAATAGTAACCCTTCTTAGCTTCTCTTTTTCACTCTTTCAAATGAGGATTAGACCTATTGCACAGGGCTGTTTAATCAAGGTCTTAGCATAGTATTTGGTCTGTCTAATAACTGTTAACAGGCATTTATCTATCACCATCATAAATATTAAGCTATGGACCCTAGCAAAGACTAGAGTATGAAACAATTTGTTGACATGTTTAGCAGAGATCTGTAAGAATTTCATTTTTCCCACTCAATAAATAGGAATTATAAACCTGAAAGCACTGACAAATCAACTAACATTATTTCTTTAACTAAGTGGAGAAAAGTGTTGATTAAACAAAGCTTTTCCACTTGCTCTTCTTTCCCTATGTGTCTTGAAGAGCCCTATGGGCAAATTTAAATTTGTCAAGTATAAGGCAAAGATTTGACTGCTGGAGAGTTTACCTAGTGAAGTATCATTCTGAATATAAAGTAAGAGAAATTTCCCTTTCACCTTCTGATTAATATTCTTCTTGCTGAATAGACGCCAAATGCTTAGGAGACTGTGGAAGTCATCTGCTTTTGCAATTTGATCATGCCTCCAGATTATCAGGTGATAAATTTGTTATAAGGAATGATAAAAACTGTAATTCTTCCCACCCACATAAATACATAAAACCAATTTCCCTGTTCAGGTTACTGAGAAATAAACATGTCAACATGGAAAAGCTATTTATCATGGCTGTCATAATTAGGTTCAATTGGGGAAGTCAGTTCCCTTTCGCAAATGACAAACTTCAAGTTCCAACTCACCAGCACCATTTTGCAGGACACGTCTAATAACCTCCAGTCATTTATCACTATTCCCAAATGCCAGGAGCATCAGAGGCAGGGCAGGTGTTCCTCATTCCAGTTCACTAACCTAAAATTATTATCATCATTTTATCAGTATGAAGATACTGCTTAGCTTCTGATAGAAGCACATTTTCAACAGAGGTCTTTTTTTCCCCCTCTCTTTTTTTAAGAGTTTAGGAAGTATAGTTCATAAAAATTATCACGGTAGTATTTTTTCGCCTTGATTTTTGACTTTACAAATAGACACTCAGCTGCTAGCGTTAGCCAGGGCATACGTATGTGTGAGGTAGACATTAGCAGACAAGGATATCAAAGAAACCCTGACTGTCTCCCTTTCTACTTCCCGCGAGCATAAAGAAAGAAAAAGAACAATGCCTGGCTGGAGCAATTGCCTGCCAAAACCAGTGGGCTAACAGGTTTTGTGCACTTTCTGGACTTATAGACTCAAGATAGAACTGAAAGTTTTGCTTCAAAAATCATGATCATGTTAAATATATCACCTCTTCAATTAGTGGAAAGAATCTGGGATTATGTATGTGGTGGGAGAGGGTTTGATTGATAAAGGGATTCTGTTTAATGAGATCCTCTCAAAAACTGACAAATTCTGTTTGATTCACCTCTCAGGATTGAAAAAGCTTACTAAAATGATGTCCATTTCCTTCATAATAAGTGTAGATAAGTGACCTTTGTGTATTAGATGAAAAAACTCAGGGAAAGAACAGTGGAGTTGGCATCTACCAGCCTGCCATGAACAAGCTTGGTGTCCTTAGGCTAGAGGCTCAATTTTTCTGGACTGTGATTTCTTCTTTTGTAAAACAGACATAAATACTACTGCCTTTATGAGAAACCAAGAAAGATAATTGATATGTGGTAAGTAATGTAAGTTTCATATGAAAGAGAAAGCAAAGCTCAGAACCAGTGAGTGACATTCAGAAATGGTGAGTGACAGCCAGGTTTACACAGTTCATCCATATTAAAGTGAGACTGTGAATTGAGACACTGTCAGCTCCCAAACCAAAGTTCATTCTCCTATGATGCACTGATTACCTATTTGCCAAGGATTGTAATCCAGTCAGACGGCTTTAATAGTTCAAGTAGGCAAAAGGATACCATGTCCTTTGTAATGCCACCTTTTTATCACAGCACTTAAATTCATTGTATTGTAGCTGCCTTTTGGCATGTCTCTCTCATTAGACTATGGGCTCCTCAATGACAGGGACCATATATTATTGATATTTCTATCCCCAGAACATTGTCCAGTGTTCAGAGGCACAGTCAGCATTCAGATAATGCCTGTTGTAGGAAAAGGATGGCTTCCCAAGTGGCTCAGTGGTAAAGAATCCAGCTGACAGTGCATGAGAAATAAGAAACACAGTTTCAATTCCTGGGTAGAGAACATCTGGAGGTGATTCAGAGAAGATTCAGAGGTGAAGGAGGGCATGGCAATCCACTCCTATATTTTTTAAAAAATAATTTATTTATTTTAATTGGAAGCTAATTACTTTATAATATTGTGGTGGTTTTTCCATACATTGACATGAATCAGCCACGGGGGCACATGTGTTCCCCATCCTGAATCCCCTCCCACCTCCCTCCCTATCACATCCCTCAGGGTCATCTCAGTGCACCAGGCCTAAGCACCCTGTCTCATGCATCAAACCTGGACAGGTGATCCATTTCACATATGATAATATACATGTTTCAATGCTATTCTCTCAAATTGTCCCACCCTCGCCTTCTTCCACAGAGTCCAAAAGACTGTTTTCTATATCTGTGTCTCTTTTACTGTCTCACATATAAGATCATCATTACCATCTTTCTGAACTACATTATATGTGTTAGTGTACTGTATTGGTGTTTTTCTTTCTGACTTACTTCACTGTGTATAATAGGCTCCAGTTTCATCCACCTCATTAGAACTGATTCAAATGCATTTGTAATGGCTGAGTAATATTCCATTGCTATATGAACCTCAACTTTCTTATCCATTCATCTGCTCATGGACATCTAGGTTGGTTTCATGTCCTGGCTATTGTAAACAGTGCTGCAGTGAACATTGGGTACACGTGTCTTTTTCAATTCTGGCTTCATCAGTGTGTATGCCCAGCAGTGGGATTGCTGGGTCATACGGCAGTTCTATTTGCAGTTTTTTAAGGAATCTCCACACTGTTCTCCATAGTGGCCGTACTATTTTGCATTCCCACCAACAGTGTAATAGGGTTCCCTTTTCTCCACACCCTCTCCAGCATTTATTGTTTGTAGACTTTTGGATAGCAGCCATTCTGACTGGCATGACTTGGTATCTCTTTGTGGTTTTGATTTGCATTTCTCTGATAATGAGTGATGTTGAGCCTCTTTTCATATGTTTGTTAGCCATTTTTATGTCTTCTTTGGAGAGATGTCTGTTTAATTCTTTGGCCCATTTTTTTATTGGATCGTTTATTTTCTAGAATTGAACTGCAAGAGCTGCTTGTATATTTTTGAGATTAATTCTTTGTCAGTTGCTTCAGTTGCTATCATTTTCTCCAATTCTGAAGGCTGTCTTGTCACCTTGCTTATAATTTCCTTCATTATGCAAAAGCATTTAAGTTTAATTAGGTCTCATTTGTTTATTTTTCCTTTCATTTCCATTACTCTGGGAGGTGGATCATAGAGGATCCTGCTATGATTTATGTCAGAAAGTGTTTTGCCTATGTTTTCCTCTAGGAGTTTTATAGTTTCTTGTCTTACATTAAGATTTTTAATCCATTTTGTGTTTATGGTTGTTATGATGTTAGAAAGTGTTCTAGTTTCATTCCTTTACAGGTGGTTGACCAGTTTTCCCAGCATCACTTGCTGAAGAGATTGTCTTTTCTCCAATGTATATCCTTGCCTCCTTTGTCAATGATAAGGTGTCCATAGGTGCGTGGATTTATCTCTGGGCTTCCTATTTTGTTCCATTGATCTATATTTCTGTCTTTGTGCCAGTACCATACTGTCTTGATGACTGTAGCTTTGTTATATAACCTGAAGTCAGGCAGGTTGAGTCCAACAGGTCCATTCTTCTTTCTCAAGATTGCTTTGGTGATTCAAGCTTTCTTGTATTTCCATACAAATTGTGAAATTATTTGATCTAGTTCTCTGAAAAATACCATTGGTTGCTGGATAGGGATTGCATTGAATCTATAGATTGCTTTGGGTAGTATACTCATTTTCACTGTATTGATTCTTCCGATCCATGTATATGGTATATTTCTCCATTTATTTGTGTCATCTTGGATTTCTTTCATCAGTGTTTTATAGTTTTCTATATATAGGTCTTTTATTTCTTTAGGTATATTTATTCCTAAGTATTTTATTCCTTTCGTTGCAATGGTGAATGGAATTGTTTCCTTAATTTCTCTTTCTGTTTTCTCATTGTTAGTGTATAGCATGCAAGGGATTTCTGTGTGTTAATTTTATATCCTGCAACTTTACTATATTCATTGATTAGATCTAGTAAGTATCTGGTGGAATCTTTGGGCTTTTCTATATAGAGGATCATGTCATCTGCAAACAGTGAGAGTTTTACTTCTTCTTTTCCAATCTGAATTCCTTTTATTTCTCTTTCTTCTCTGATTGCTGTGGCTAAAACTTCCAAAACTATATTGAATAGTAGTGCGGAGAGTGCACACCCTTGTCTTGTTCCTGACTTCATTGGAAATGTTTTCAGTTTTTCACCATTGAGGATAATATTTGCTGTGGATTTATCATGTATGACTTTTATTATGTTGAAGTATGTTCCTTCTGTTCCTGCTTTCTGGAGGTTTTTTTTTTTTTATTATTATAAATGGGTGTTCAATTTTGTCAGAGGCATTCTCTGTATCTATTGAGATAATCATATGGTTTTATCTTTCAATTTGTTAATGATTTGCAAATATTGAAGACACCTTGCATCTCTGGGTTAAAGCCTACTTGGTCATGATGTATGATCTTTTTAATATGTTGTTGGATTCTGTTTGCTGAAATTTTGTTAAAGATTTTTGCATCTATGTACCTCAGTGATATTGGCCTGTAGTTTTATTTTTTGTGGAATCTTTGTCTAACTGTTTGGATCACAATAAACTGTGGGAAATTCTTCAAGAGATAGGGATACCAGATCATCTGACCTGTCTCATGAGAAATCTGTATGCAGGTCAGGAAGCAGCAGATAGAACTGGGCATGGAACAGCAGAGTGGTTCCAAATAGATAAAGGAGTATGTCGACGCTGTATACTGTTACCCTGCTTATTTAACTTATATGCAGAGTACACCATGAGAAATGCTGGGCTGGAAGAAGCACAAGCTGGAATCAAGATTGCCGTGAGAAATATCAATAACCTCAGATACGCAGACACCACCACCATTATGGCAGAATGTGAAGAGGAACAAAAAAGCCTCTTGATGAGAGTGAAAGAGGAGAGTGAAAAAGTTGGCTTAAAGCTCAACATTAATAAAACTAAGATCATGGCATCTGGTCCCATCACTTCATGGGAAACAGATGGGGAAACAGCATCATGCTTTTTTTTCCTGGGCTCCAAAATCACTGCAGATGGCGATTTCAGCCATGAAATTAAAAGATTCTTACTCCTTGGAAAGAAAGTTATGACCAGTGTAGATAACATATTGAAAAGCAGAGACATTGCTCTGCCAAAAGAGGTCCGCCTAGTCAAGGCTATGGTTTATCCAGTAGTCATGTATGGTGTGAGAGTTGAACAGTGAAGAAAGCTGAGTGCCAAAGAGTTGATGCTTTTGAACTGTGGTGTTGGAGAAGACTCTCGAGAGTCCCTTGGATTGCAATGAGATCCAACAAGTCCATCTTTAAGGAGATCAGTCCTAGGTGTTCTTGGAAGGACTGATGTTGAAGCTGAAACTGCAATACTTTGGCCACCTCATGTGAAGAGTTGACTCATTGGAAAAGACCCTATTGCTGGGAAGGATTCAGGGCAGGAGAAGAAGGGAACAGCAGAGGATGAGATTGCTGGATGGCAACACCGACTCGATGGACATGGGTTTGGGTAGACTCTGGAAGTTGGTAATGGAAAGGGAGGCCTGATGTGCTGTGATTCATGGGTCGGAAAGAGTCGGACACGTTGAGCGACTCAACTGAACTATCTGGTTTTTGTATTAGGGTGATTGTGGCCTCATGGAATGAGTTTAGCAGTTTCGCTTCCTCTGCAATTTTATGAAAGAGTTTGAGTAGGATAGGTGTTAGATCTCTAAATTTTTGGTAGAATTCAGCTGTGAAGCTGTCTAGTCCTGGGCTTTTGTTTGCTGGAGGATTTCTGATTACAGTTTCAATTTCCATGCTTGTGATGGATTTGTTAAGATTTTCTACTTCTTCCTGGTTCAGTTGTGGAAAGTTATGCTTTTCTAAAAATTTGTCCATTTCTTCCAAGTTATCCATTTTATTGGCGCATAGTTGGTGATAGTAGTCTCTTTTGATCCTTGACATTTCTGTGTAGTCTGTTGTGATCTCTCCATTTTCATTTCTAATTTTGTTGACTTGATTCTTCTCCCTTTGTTTCTTGATGAGTCTGGCTAATGGTTTGTCTATTTTATTTATCTTCTCAAAGAACCAGCTTTTGGTTTTTTTAAATTTTTCCTATGGTCTCCTTTGTTTCTTTTTAACTTCTTTTTGTCCTACTTTTTATGATTTGTTTCCTTTTAGTAAACCTGGGATTCTTCATTTCTTCTTATTATAGTTGCTTTAGTTATAGAGTTAGGTCATTTATTTGATTTTTCTCTTGTTTTTTGATGTAAGCTAGTATTGTTGTGAACCTTCCCCTTAGTACTACTTTTACTGAGTCCCATAGGCTTTGGGTTGTTGTGTTTTCATTTACATTAGTTTCTATGCATATTTTTATTTCTTTTTTGATTTCTTCTGTGATTTGTTCATTACTCAGAAGCGTGTTCTTTAGGCTCCATATGCTGGTATTTTTAATATTTTTTCCCTGTAGTTGACATCTAATATTATTGCATTGTGATTAGAAAAGATGATTGTAATGGTTTCAGTTTTTTTTAATTTACCAAGGCTAGATTCATGGCCCAAAATGTGATCTCTCCAGGAGAAGGTTCCATGTGCACTTGAGAAAAAGGTGAAATTAATTATTTTGGGGTGAAATATCCTATAGATATCAATTAAGTCTACCTGGTCCATTGTATCATTTAAAGTTTGTGTTTCCTTGCTAATTTTATGTTTAGTTGATCTATCCATAGGTGTGAGTAGAGTATTAAAGTCTCTCACTATTATTGTGTTAGTGTTAATTTCCCCTTTCATACTTGTTAGCATTTGCCTTACATATTGCAGTGTTCCTATGTTGGGTGCATATATGTTTATAATTGTTATATTTTCTTCTCGGATTGATCCCTTGAACATTTAGTAGTGTCCTTCTTTGTCTCTTTTCACAGCCTTTATTTCAAAGTCTATTTTATCTGATATGAATATTGCTAGTCCGGCTTTCTTTTGGTCTCCATTTGCTTGAAATATCTCTTTCCAGCCCTTCACTTTCAGTCTGTATGTGTCCCTTGTTTTGATGTGGGTCTCTTGTAGACAGCATATATAGGGGTCTTGGTTTTGTATCCATTGATCCAGTCTTTGTCTTTTTGTTGGAGCATTCAACCCATTTACATTTAAGGTAATAATTGATAAGTATGATCCCATTGCCTTTTACTTTGTTGTTTCAGGTTCAAGTTTACAAAGCTTTTCTGTGTTTCCTGTCTAGAGACGATCCTTTAGCATATTTTAAAGGGCTGGTTTGGTCGGGTTGTATTCTCTCAGCTTTTGCTTGTCAGTAAAGCTTTTGGTTTCTCCTTCATATTTGAATGAGATCCTTGGTAGGTACAGTAATCTGTCTTGTAGGTTTTTCTCTTTCATCACTTTAAGAATATCCTGCTATTCCCATCTGTCCTGAAGAATTTCTATGGGAAGATCAGCTGTTATCCTTATGGGAATCTCCTTGTGGTGTTATTTGTTGTTTTTCCCTTGCTGCTTTCATATTTGTCCTTTGTGTTTGATCTTTGTTAATTTGATTAGTATGTGTCTTGGGGTGTTTCGCCTTGGGTTCATCCTGTTTGGGACTCTCTGGGTTTCTTGGACTTGGGTGATTATTTCCTTTCCCATTTTAGGGAAGTTTTCAACTATTATCTCCTCAAGTATTTTCTGGTGGTCTTTCTTTTTTCTTCTTCTGGAACTCCTATGATTCGAATGTTGGGGCATTTGCCGTTGTCCCAGAGGTCTCTGAGATTATTCTCATTTCTTTTAATTCTTTTTTTTCCTTCTTCCTCTCTGCTTCATTTATTTCCACCATTCTATCTTCCACCTCACTTATCCTGTCTTCTGCCTCCTTTATTCTACTGTTGATTCCCTCCAGAGTGTTTCTGATCTCAGTTATTGCATTATTCATAATTGATTGACTCTTTTTTATTTCTTCTAGGTGCTTGTTAAACATTTCTTGTATCTTTTCAATCCTTGTCTCCAGACTATTTATCTGTAGCTCCATTTTGATTTCAAGATTTTGGATCATTTTTACTATAATTATTCTGAATTATTTTTCAGGTAGTCAGCGTAACTCTTCCTCTTTTGTTTGGTTTGCTGGGCATTCATCATGCTCTTTTACTTGCTGAATGTTTCTCTGCCTTTTCATCTTGCTTAGGTTGCTGTGTTTCAGGTGGCCTTTCTGTATTCTGGCAGTTTGTGGTTCCTCTTTATTGTGGAGGTTCCTCCCTGTGGGTGGGGTTGGACAAGTGGCTTGTCAAGATTTTCTGGTTAGGGAAGCTTGCATCGGTATTCTGTTGGGTGGGGCTGGATCTCTTCTCTCTGGAGTGCAATCAAATGTCCTGTAGTGAGTTTTGAGGTGTCTGTGGGTTTGGTGTGACTTTTGACTGCCTGTATTTTAATGCTTAGGCTATGTTCCTGAGTTATTTGAGAATTAGCTTGGTGTGTCTTGCTCTGGAACTTCTTGGTTATTGAGTGGAACTTGGTTTCAGTGTAGGAATGGAGGCTTTTGAATGAGCTCTTATCAATTAATGTTCCCTGGAATCAAGAGTTTTCTGGCATTCTCTAGTTTTGTATTTAAGCCTCCCGCCTCTGGTTTTCAGTCTTATCCTTACAGTAACTTCCAGACTTCTCCATCCGTACTGCACTGATGATAAAACATCTGTGTTTATGGAGAAAAGGTTCTCCACAGTGAGGGACATCCAGAGAAGTTCACAGAGTTACATGGAAAATAGAAGAGGGAGGAGGGTGATAGAGGTGACTGGGTGAAGAGGGCAATCAAAAGTGGAGAGAGGGAAAAACAACAATACAGTATACTAATGCATATATATGGAATTTAGAAAGATGGCAGGGAGAACCCTGCATGTGAGACAGCAAAAGGAACGCAGATGTATAGAACAGACTCGTGGACTCTGTGGATGAGGGCAAGGGTGGGATGATATGGGAGAATGGCATTGAAACATGTTAATTATCATATGTGAAATCAATCGCCAGCCCAGGATTGATGCTCGGGGCTGGTGCACCGAGATGTCCCAGGGGGAGGGAATCGGGAGGGAGGAGGGAAGGGGGTTCTGGAGGGGGAGCATATGTAAACCCATGGCGATTTCATGTCATTGTATGGCAAAACCAACACAATAAAGTAAAGAAGATTAAAAAAAAAAGTGGAGAGAGCAATCTAGCCAGTAATCAATTCCCTGTGTGCTCTCCAGGTTTACACCTGTGTGCTATCACAGATTACACCCACACAGATGGGTGTCCTGTGTGCTATCACAGATTTACATATAGAAGAGAAGAGTGAGGAAGGAGATAGAGGTGACCAGGAGGAGAAGAGGGGGAATCAAAAGGAGCGAGACAGATCTAGCCAGTAATCAGTTCCCTCAGTGTTATCCACAGCCTAGAATACCTAAAGAGATTCACAGAGTTGGGTAGAGAAGATAAGGGGGAGGGAGGACATAGAGGTGAGCTAGGGGAGAAAAAGGAGAGTCAAAAGGGGGAGAGGGCAATCAAGCCAGTAATCACACTTTAGGTAAAAATGGGTACTGAAGATTAGATTCTCAAAAGTACAAAATGTATAACAAATACAGAAATAGAAATATTAAAAATCTAGAGTACAGTTTAGACTCTCAAAAATAGAATATCAAGGAAAGAAAACAATCACAAAAATTATATATATATATATGAAATTTGCTTTAAAATAGCATCTTTTTTGCAAGGTAATAGTAGGTTATAAAAATGAAAATTAAAGGAGTAATAAAGAGCTTAAAAATAAAAAAGATTTTAAAAATTTAAAAAATGATAATAGTAAAATATATCTAGGAATTTCTCTGGAGCTGTTGAGGGCAGCGTGGGGTAGGTTCAGTTTCAGATAGTTCCTTGTTCCAGCTTATACTTTTTCTTAAGTTCTATAGGCCCCTTCCACTGTAGTCCGTGTTAACTACAGGGATTTAATCTGTTGCACCTGTCATTTCCAAAGCAGTTCCTTCTTTGTTTATTTTGGCTTCCTCTGTTTGCAAGTCTCTTCAGTGTCTAATTTCTGCCCTGACACAAGGGGGTGAAAGGTGGTCACTTATTTAGGGTCACTTGTTCAGTCGTGCTGTGGGGAGGGGGGAACACTGCAAACAAATATCACTGACCTGTGTGTGGAGTGCTTGTGGTATCTGGGCCACACTAGGTTTGCCTCCACTCATGGCATGTGTGCTTTCTTGGTCTACACTGCTCAGACTCTAGGTTGCTCTGCAGAGGAACTGTCTAAAGCAGGTCCTGGGTTGTGTGCACTTCCCAGGTCTGAGCTGTTTTGGTTCTTGGGTACTCCCCATAGGCACAGACTCAGTTGGGCTTGAGTTTGTGCCTTTCCCAGGTCTGAGCAGCTCAGGCAAACAGGTGCTTGGTGAGCACACTTTTCCGAGGTGTGTGGTGCATTTTATCACCTCCCCGGTCCTAGCTGCTCAGTTTCATGGGTGCACAGCAGGTGCAGCATCTCAGGTGTGCCATGTGTCTTCTCTGGGGAGCTGATCTCTGGCTGTGGTCCTCCTGGTAGATGTCAGCCATCCAGGATCCCAGGAGAATTGATTAGCAGCTGGGAGCCTGCTCATAGTTTGGTTGAGGATGCTATCTCTGTGGCTGAAATTGCCCCTTGCCTTCTGGCTCTGTCGTCCACCTGCCTCTCTGCCTCTGGTGGAGGATGGACCAGTCTACAGCAGACTAAATCTCCTCTGGTATTCGCTCAGTCCTTTGTTCTGTGAGCAGGCCCAGCAGTGCCTTCAGCATCAGTATCAGTTCAGTCACTCAGTAGTGTCAGACTCTTTGTGACCCCATGAACGGCAGTATGCCAGGCATCCCTGTCCATCACCAACTCCCGGAGTACACCCAAACCCATGTCCATCAGGGCGGTGATGCCATCCAGCCATATCATCCTCTGTCTTCCCCTTCTCCTCCTGCCCTCAATCCTTCCAAGTATCAGGGTGTTTTCCAATGAGTCAATTCTTCGCATGAGGTGGCCAAACTATTGGGAGTTTCAGCTTCAACATCAGTCCTTGCAATGAACACCCAGGACTGATCTCCTTTAGAATGCATTGTTGTATCTCCTTGCAGTCCAAGGGACTCTCAAGAGTCTTCTCCAACACCACAGTTCAAAACCATCAATTCTTCGGTGCTCAGACTTTTTCATTGTCCAACTCTCACATCCATACATGACTACTGGAAAAACCATAGCCTTGACTAGGCGAACATTGGTTGGCAAAGTAATGTCTCTGCTTTTCATGATGCTATCCAGGTTGGCCATAACTTTCCTTCCAGGAGTAGGCCTCTTTTGATTTCATGGCTGCAGTCACCACCTACAGTGATTTTGGAGCCCCCAAAATAAAGTCTGACATGGTTTCCACTGTTTCCCTATCTATTTTCCATGAAGTTATGGAACGAGATGCCATGATCTTAGTTTTATTAATTTTGAGCTTTAAGCCAACTTTTTCACTCTCCTCTTTTAATTTCAGCAAGAGGCTTTTTAGTTCTTCTTCACTTTCTACCATAAGGGTGGTGTTGTCTGCGTATTTGAGGTTATTGATATTTCTCCCAGCAATCTTGATTCCAGCTTGTTCTTCTCCCAGCCCAGCATTTCTCATGATGTACTCTGCATATAAGTTAAATAAGCAGGGTGACAATATACAGCCTTGACGTACTCCTTTTCCTATTTGGAACCAGTCTTTTCTTCCATGTCCAGTTCTAACTGTTGCTTCCTGACCTGCATATAAGTTTCACAAGAAACATTTCAGATGGTCGGGTATTCCCATCTCTTTTAGAATTTTCCAGAGTTTATTGTGATCCACAGAGTCAAAGGCTTTGGCATAGTCAATAAAGCAGAAGTAGATGTTTTTCTGGAACTCTCTTGCTTTTTCGATAATCAAGCAGATGTTGGCAATTTGATCTCTGGTTGCTCTGTGTTTTCTAAAACTAGCTTGAACATCTGGAAGTTCATGGTTCATGTATTGCTGAAGCCTGGCTTGGAGAATTTTGAGCATTACTTTACTAGCATGTGAGATGAGTGCAGTTGTGCAGTAGTTTGACAATTCCTTGGCTTTGCCTTTCTTTGGGATAGGAATGAAAACTGACCTTTTCCAGTCCTGTGGCCATTTCTGAATTTTCCAAATTTGCTGGCATATTGAGTGCAGCACTTTCACAGCATCATTTTTTTGGAGTTGAAATAGCTAAACTGGAATTCCACCACCTCCACTAGCTTTGTTTGTAATGATGCTTTCTAAGGCCAACTTGACTTCACCTTCCAGGATGTCTGGCTCTAGCTGAGTGTGAGTGATCACACTATCATGATTATCTGGGTCATGAAGATCTTTTTTGTAAAGTTCTTCCATGTATTCTTGCCACCTCTTCTTACTATCTTCTGCTTCTGTTAGGTCCATACCATTTCTGTCCTTTACCGAGCCCAATTGGCATGAAATATCCCCTTGGTATATCTAATTTTCTTGAAGTGATCTCTAGTTTTCCCCATTCTGTGGTTTTCCTCTATATCTTTGCATTGATCGCTAAGGAAGGCTTTCTGATCTCTCCTTGCTATTCTTTGGATTCTGCATTCAGATGGGAATATCTTTCCTTTTCTCCTTTGCTTTTCACTTCTCTTTGTTTCACAGCTATTTGTAAGGCCTCCTCAGACAGTCATTTTGCTTTTTTGCATTTCTTTTTCTTGGGGATGGTCTTAATCCCCGTCTCCTGTACAATATCACAAACCTCCATCCATAGTTCATCAGGCACTCTGTCTATCAGATCTAGTCCCTTAAATCTATTTCTCACTTCCACTGTATAATTACAAGGGATTTGATTTAGGTCATACCTGAATGTTCTAGTGGCTTTCCCTACTTTCTTTGTTTTAAGTCTGAATTTGGCAATAAGCAGTTCATGATCCGAGCCACAGTCAGCTCCCAGTGATATTTTTGCTGACTGTATAGAGCTTCTCCGTCTGTGGCTGCAAAGACTATAATCAGTCTGATTTCAGTGTTGACCATTTGGTGATGTCCATGTGTAGTCTTCTCTTGTGTTGTTGGAAGAGGGTGTTTGCTATGACCAGTGTGTTCTCTTGTCAAAACTCTATTAGCCTCTGCCCTGCCTCATTCTGTACTCCAAGGCCAAATTTGCCTGTTATTCCAGGTGTTGCCTGACTTCCTGCTTTTGCATTCCAGTCCCTTATAATGAAAAGGACATCTTTTTTGGGTGTTAATTCTAAAAGATCTTGTAGGTCTTCATAAAATTGTTCAACTTCAGCTTCTTCAGCATTACTGATTGGGGCATAGGCTTGGATTAATGTGATATTGAATGGTTTGCCTTGGAAACAATCGAGATCATTCTGTCATTTTTGAGATTGCATCCAAGTACTGCATTTTGGACTCTTTTGTTGACCATGATGGCTATTCCATTACTTCTAAGGGATTGCTGCCCACAGTAGTAGATACAATGGTCATCTGAGTTAAATTCATCCATTCCAGTCCATCTTAGTTCACTGATTCCTAGAATGTTGACGTTCACTCTTGCCATCTCTTTTTTGACTACTTCCAATTTGCCTTGCTTCATGGACCTAACATTCCAGGTTCCTATGCAATATGCTCTTTACAACATCGGACCTTGGTTCTATCACCAATCCCATCCACAACTGGGCATCCATTTTGCTTTGGGTCTATCCCTTCATTCTTTCTGGAATTATATCTCCACTGATCTCCAGTAGCATATTGGGCACCTGCCGACCTGGGGAGTTCATCTTTTAGAATCCTATCCTTTTGCCTTGTCATGCTGTTCATGGAGTTCTCAAGGCAAGAATACTGAAGTGGTTTGCCATTCCCTTCTCCAGTGGACCACATTCTGTCATACATCTCCCCCATGACCCTTCCGTCTTGGGTGGCCCTACATGGCATGCCTTAGTTTCATTGAGTTAGACCAGGCTGTGGTCTGTGTGATCAGATTGGCTAGTATGCTTCTAGTATGTCTGCCCTCTGATGTCCTTTTGCAACATTTACCTTCTTGCTTGGGTTTCTTCTACCTCTGATGTGGGCTACCTCTTCACGGTTGCTCCAGCAACGTACAGCCGCTGCTCCTTACCTTGGATGATGGTTATCTCCTCACAGCCATCCCTCCTGACCTTGATCATGGAATAGCTCCTCTCCGCCCTCCTGCGCCCATGCATCCCCGCTCGTAAGGCGTGGGATAGCTTTTCCCAGCTTCCGCCCCTGACCTCGGGCATGAGGTAGCTCCTCTCGGCCACGCTTCTGGGTTTCTCTTAGGCGTCTCTCTTCACAGCTGCTCCAGCAAAGTGCAGCTGCCGCCCCTGATCTCTGACACAGGGTAGCTCCTCCTGGCCACGGCCCCCAACCTCTGGCTGGGTGTAGCTCCTCCCAACCACCGCCCCTGACCTCGGGCCCAGGGTAGCTCTTCTCAGTGCGCTGTCACAGTGCCTTAGGTTAGAGCTTTTGGTGGGAATGTTTTTTTTTTTCTCTCTCTCGTTTTTCCTCTCTCTCTCTGGCTATCTCACACTTTGGGTTTCTATCTCATGTTAGCTTTCTCAGATTGTCCTCAGGGCATTCAGACCCAGTCCTTACCCTAAGCAATGCAGCACATGCCTCCCTGTTCAGCCCCTAGTCTGTGCTGGCAGGCTCGCTGCTGGTGGACTCGAGTGCTGGGCTACTTCTCCACTGGGAGGGGAGTTGTGGTTAGGCACATGATCTGTGAGGTGTTTTTTCTTTCTTCCTCCCAGTTGTGTTGCCCCCTGAGATTCCAAAACTCCCCACAGACCCACTGGTTAGAGGGTTTTCTGGTGTTTGGAAAATTCTCCTCCTTTTCGACTCCCTCCCCAGGACGGGTCTTCTTTGTCTTTTGTCTCTATTTTTATCTTTAATATTTTGTCCTACCTCCTTTCAAAGACAATGGGCTGCCTTTTTGTGTGCCTGGTGTCCTCCCCCAGGATTCAGAAGTTGTTTTGTGGAATTTGCTCAGCATTCAAATGAACTTTCAATGAATTTGTGGGGTAGAAAATGATCTCCCCATTCTGTTCCTCTACCATCTTAGTACCGCCCCCCCCCCAACTCTAATATTCTTACCTGGAAGAGTCCCATGGGAAGAGGAGTTTGGCATGCTATAGTCCTTAGGCACTCAAAGAGTTGACCATGACTCAGCTCACACACACATAGGAAAAGGAGGAAGATGAAACAGAGTGAGGTATAAGTGATCCAGAACGCACTTCTGACTCTTGCCTTGCAGTTACTTCTTTCAGATGACACCTGCAAATCATTCTGATTCTTTTAATTTTCTTGAGGTTTGAGTTCTGGATTACTGGGAATTTACAATGATGCCTAACTAATCTGAACTTCTTGAATGCTTTAGTGATAAAGCAGTCAGCCCAGCTAACTCTTGGGCCATATATCAGCTAATCAATAGCAATGTTCAGGCTATACCAAGATTTTCTAACAGCTGTCAAGGCTGATGATCAGGGATTGTTCAAAAATCACATAGAAGAGAAAAACCTTTCTTTTTTCTTGGAGATTTGCTATGAAAAAAGACTGAGTAGGAATTGGACAGTTCAATTCTCAAATGATCTTATTATTATTAGGAATACTATATAAAATGAAGAAGCATAGAAGAAGAAGATAAAACCAAGGGATTTAATCACGCTCCTCATTGTTCCCTTAAGAATTCTGCTTAATATTCTGTAATGATCTATATGGGAAAAGAATTTGAAAAAGAATAGGTACAGTTATATGTATAATTGAATCATTTTGCTGTACACCTGAAACACAGCATTGTTAATCAACTATTCTCCAATATAAAATAAAAAAATGTATTAGAAGCTTGATTTCTGGTTTCTCTCATGGGGCTACAGGAGGTGAGGAGTAGGGCAGGGAGAAGAGATGGTTAGGGATTTCGGATTCGATAGAAGGAAGATAGAGAATGGTGGTGTGTGGTGCCCACTCTTTTTGTAACAGTTGAAAAATGTTTCTCAGCTACATTCTCTTTTCAAAAACATTCACTCACAGGATTAATGTATTTGAAACACTGTGCACAGCTCCCCATCCCCATGCCTCAAATAGAGGAAGACTTAGAATTTCTGCCTTAGCCCTTACTATAACACCTGCTGGTATACCACCTGCTGTTTTTAGACTGCTAGTGCTTGGTAGATTCAATAGTGTGAGGGTAAAGTGAAACGCACTTGGTTGTGTCCGATTCTTTGTGACCCCAT
>ML664037.1:547029-593114 GCA_007570785.1 Antilocapra americana | reverse complement strand
TTGATGTTGAGCTTTAAGCCAACTTTTTCACTCTCCTCTTTCACTTTCATCAAGAGGCTCTTTAGTTCTTCTTCACATTCTGCCATAAGGGTGGTGTCATCTATATATCTGAGGTTATTGGTATTTCTCCCGGCAATCTTGATTCTAGCTTGTGCTTCTTCCAGCCCAGCATTTCTCTTGATGTACTCTGCATATAAGTTAAATAAGCAGGGTGACAATATACAGCCTTGACATAATCCTTTTCCTATTTGTAACCAGTCTGTTGTTCCATGTCCAGTTCTAACTGTTGCTTCCTGACCTGTATACAGGTTTCTCAAGAGGCAGGTCAGGTGGTCTGATATTCCCGTCTCTTTCAGAATTTTCCAGTTTTTTGTGATCCACACAGTCAAAGGATTTGGCTTAGTCAATAAATTAGAAATAAATGTTTTTCTGAAAGTCTCTCCCTTTTTCAATGATCCAACGGATATTGGCAATTTGATCTCTGGTTCCTCTGCCTTTTCTAAAACCGTCTTGAACATCTGGAAGTTCACAGTTCATATATTGTTGAAGCCTAGCTTGGAGATTTTTGAGCAATAATTTACTCCTGTGTGAGATGAGTTCCATTGTTCATTAGTTTGAGCATTCTTTGGCATTGCCTTTCTTTGGGAATGGAATCAAACCACCTTTTCCAGTCTGGTGGCCACTGCTGAATTTTTCAATTCTGCTGGCATATTGAGTGCAGCACCTTCACAGTATCATATTTTAGGATTTGAAATAGCTCCACTGGAATTGCATCACCTCCACTAGCTTTTTTCATAGTGATGCTTCCTAAGGCCCACGTGACTTCATATTCCCAGATGTCTGGCTCTAGGTGAGTGATCACACCATCTTGATTATCTGAGTCATGAAGATCTTTTTTGTATAGTTCTTCTGTGTATATCAGCGCTACTCAATTATAAGCAGTATCTTCCCACCAAGATAAATTTGTGTATATATACTTTTTTATATGTCATGGTAACTGGAAGGTGCTAATGACATAGAACACAGATACCAAGGATGCTAAATATCTTGTAATATGTGGCATAGTGCCACATAAAGAAGAAATATCTTGGTCAAAATATTAAACAAATGTCTCATTGAGAAATGCAGATGTGTTCCTGTCTTACTGATTATAATTGTCACTTTTTTCATAGAAGAAATTTCTAAAGATTTTATATACATGTATAGATATATACTATATATTTTGTTCTGTCTACCACCACTAGATTTTTTGTTTGATAAAAAATTTATTTTTTTATTTTTTAATTTAAGAAAATTGATTTACAGTGTTGAGTTGGTTTCATTTTTACAACAGTCAAAATCAGTCATAATTTTGTCTCCTCCTACTTGAGCCTCCCTCCCCTCCACCAATCTATCCCTCTATGTTATCACAGAGCACCAGGCTATACCAGTGGATTTTAAATAATTTTAGTTCCATCATATTAAATTTTTACTTCATTACAGTATTTTCTCTTTGCCTATCTCAGGACTATCTTTTTCAAGTATTCCTTCAAATGAATAATTTTTTCAAATTCCATCTTTTCATTGATATTATTTTATGAAATTTTGTTCTAAATGTGTTCTCTGAACTATTAATATTAGGTTTGATTTTATTTATTTATTTTTTCTTTTGTTTATTTATTTTAATTTTCTTTACATTATCGTGTTGGGTTTGCCATACATTGACATGAATCTGCCATGGGTATACATATGTTCCCCTTCCAGAACCCCCCTCCCACCCACCTCCCAATTCCCTCTCTCTGGGAATCTGAGCATCAGACCTGGGCTGGCGATTGATTTCACATATGATGATTAACATGTTTCAATGCCATTCTCTCATATCATCCCACCCTTGCCCTCTCCCATAGAGTCCAAAAGGCTGTTCTATACATCTGCATTTCTTTTGCTGTCTTGCATACAGGGTTCTCGTTACCATCTTTCTAAACTCCATATATATGCATTAGTATACTGTATTGTTGTTTTTCCTTCTGGCTTACTTCACTCTGTATAATAGGCTCCAGTTTCGTCCACCTCAGAAGAACTGATTCAAATGAATTCTTTTTAATAGCTGAGTAATATTCTATTGTTTATATGTACCACTGCTTTCTTATCCGTTCGTCTGTTGATAGACATCTAGGTTGCTTCCATGTCCTGGCTATTTTAAACAATGCAGCAATGAATATTGGGGTACATCTGTCTCTTTCAATTCTGGTTTCCTCGGTGTGTATGCCTTGATTTTATTTTTATGACTTATGTAAAAGTCAATATATCTTAATAAGAGACTATCTTACTGTTATATTTGATTTCTATCCTTTAACTTTGAGTTTTTGCTTCTTCCTTTTTCTCTCATTTGATTATCTAATCTTTTTATTGGTTGCTTTACATTTAAGGATTTAAATTTATATAATTCTTCTTTTGTTGTGATATAATGGAGCAAAATAAAAATGGATAGATGAACCAATAATTCACAGATGAAACAGCATTACATGACTAGCATATATATTATAATATAGTTCTAATGATTATGGATATTAGAAACTAGGTATTTTGGTTTTTAAGTTAGGTGAAGGTTAAAAAATATGAATAGTATGTCATTCACAATTAGTTGTAGTATATAATCTTTGAAAGATGGTTCAACAGTATCTATCAACATAAATGTGCATAACTTTTGCCTTGTGTATATTTATAATCTCCTTTTTTTCTGTAACATTTTAGCCAGATACTCTTTGTCTAAGGGGAAGCTTAACAAAAGTTATGTTTAAGTAGAAATAAATCACAGATAAAATAGTCTATTTTTGCATCTTAAAAAATAGGTCTTTGTAAAATCCTTGCTAGGGTTCCTCCTTCCAGGGTCTTGAGAGGGTTCTAAGTAGATGAGGTTATTGGGGATTTAAAGCCCAAATATTATAGGCTTTATTGGAAATCTGCTTCTGATCATAAAAATTTAATATTTCATAGCTTTCTCTTTTTTAATTTTTATTCATTTATGGCTGTGCTGACTCTTCATTGTTGTGCACAGACTTTCTCTAGTTGTGAAGAGCAGAGGCTACTCTCTAGTTGTGATATGCAGGCTTCTCACTGTGGTAAGTTTTCTTGCTATGGAGTACAGGCTCTAGGACACATGGGTTTCAATAGTTGTGACTTACAGGCTCTAGAGCATGGGCTCAGTAGTTGTGGCACAGGGGCTTAGTTGCTTCATGGCATGTGAGATGTTCCCGGACCAGGAATTGAATTAGTGTCCCCTGCATTGCAAGGTGGATTCTTACCCACTGAACCACTAGTGAAGCCTTCATAGCTTTCTTAGCTATTACTTATTCTCTATATTTCCTCAGTTCTTTAATCATTAGTATTTACTTTATAGCATTCTCCCAATTCTCAAATTATTTTATCTGATATATTTATTTATGGTAGTTATTCTTTTATGTAGAAAAATTAGAGCATATACTTTCTCATCCTTGAATATCTTCATATGTATATTTCTACTGTCCTCATAGATGTATAATAGCTTGGCTGGGTATAGGATTTTGTTACTATTTTAGTTTTTCTCAAAACTCCATAAGTATTGTTTAATTGTTTCCTAGCTTTCAGTGTTATGGACGATGTGACAAATAAAAGTTATGTTTGGTTTTCTTTTTAGGTAAGCTGATTTGATTTGCTTGTTTTCTTGGTTTGTTGCTATGAATGTTAATAATAGGAGTTTTCCTCTTTCCTTGACAGTAAAAAGCTATCAATAGATACAGTTTTACTCTGTAAGTCTGTATTTTCTGCAACGTTCTTTTTTTCATTTTTTTTCTCCTAAATCTGCTATACCTTTTGTAGAATTCCGTATGTGTGTATACATATACATATATATATGTATATATATATATATATATATATATATATGAAGTATGTATTGATATGTATATGAACATATTAGGTTGGTTATTAGAATGCAGTAACATTACTTAATTAGCTTTAGGGCTTTGAATCAAGCAAACCTTTCTTTGTGTCCCACCTCTGCTCTTTACTAGCTATGTGACTTTGGTAAAGTTATGCAAATTTACCATGCTCCCATTTTTTAAACAATAAAGTACTACTACTACTACTAATAATATTATCTGGGGCTTCCCAGGGGGCTCAGTGGTAAAGAATCCACCTGTTAAGCAGGAGACACAGGGGATCCAAGTTGGATCCCTGGGTAGGGAAGATCCCCTGGAGAAGGAAATGGCAACCCACTCCAGTATTCTTGCCTGGAAATCTCATGGACAGAGGAACCTGGTATGCTACAGTTCATGGGCTTGCAAAGAGTTGGCCATGACTTAGTGACTAAACAGCAGCAGGGCAATAATAATATCTAGTTCACAGCACTGAGAGGTGTAAATGAGCTATAACATGTTACATATTTAGAATAGCTTCTGGCATATAACAAGCACCCAGTAAAATTAGATACTTTTAATTATTTTCCTTCATGATAGTTTTATATTAAGTGAATATGTTTTTTATCTCCATAAAATCTTCTCTGATTTTATTTTGTTGCCTTTTCATTCACTCTCAGCCAATTAAAATATAGTTTACAAATGTAATATACTATATATTCTCATTGGAAATATACAATTATGTGTTACAGATTTTTCTGTCATTTTCTCATGTTTTTATTTGTTTGTTTCTGGTTTATTTACTTTTAAGTGACTCAATTTCATAGATCATTACAATTCTAAAGGAAAATTACTCAGGGGAAAAAATTGATCAACTCGTGGCAGACATCCTGTTGCTACTTCATTCAATTTTATTCTCTCCATTTATTAGAACCCACTCAAAGGTCTTCACGTACACTTATTCTCTGGTGATGGAATAAATGAATACATCTGACAGGTATATCTGAGAACTCTTTGTAACAAATAGTTCTCCTTGGCTAATTGCCTATTTCTGTTTGACAGTTGATATCAAGAGATGATAGAAATTTTCCAGTATTAAGTGACAGCATCATTGAACCAGAAGTGTGGTCACAAACTGTTAACCAACTGGTTAAGTTTCATTTGACCAGTACAATATTTTTTAATCTCTTTAGACACTGCAGACACTATTTATCTACAATCCCAACTACTCTCAGTTGATTTTACAATAGGGCTACTTCATTTATTTCTACAACTTGCTCTGTAAACATTTAAGATTGTGATTTCTAAGCTGATATAAAGTTTGTGCAAGTGAACCTCAGTGTGAAGATCAAGATTAGCAAGAGGCCATAAAGTCATGTCTAAACCTGCCAACTGGGATACTAATGGATCAGTGTATTTGCCAACTATTTGCCTAGTCTGTGCCAGAATTTGAAATAAGTTCTAAGGATAGAGCAGTAAACAAATATACATGGTCATTGGACCTCTTGGAGCTTACAGGGCAGTGGAAGAAACAGAATGAGCAAATTACTTACTTAAGTCAAAAATTGTAATAGTGATTTGTGACTGAAAGAAAGTAGAAATGGAAATATTTTCTATATCTCAATCTGTTTCTGTTTTGTGTATATATTCATTATTTTTCTTTCATTCCATGTATAAGTGATGTTATATAGTATTTGTTTTTTTTTTCTGTCTGAATTATTTTACTAAGCACAATACTATTTAGGTCCAACCACATTGCTGCAAATGGTAAAATTTTATTCTTTTTTTATGGCTGTACATTCATGCATGCTCAGTTGTATTTGACTTTTTGTGACGCCATAGCCCACCAGGCTCCTCTGTTCATGGAATTTTCCAGGTAAGAATATCGTAGTGTATTGCCATTTCCTTCTCCACCTTATGGCTGAGTACTATTCAATTGTGTGTGTGTGTGTGTGTGTGTGTGTGTGTGTGTGTGTGTACTATACATAGTATGCTGTTGCTGCTGCTAAGTTGCTTCAGTCATGTCTGACTCCATGCGACGCCATAGACGGCAGCCCACCAGGCTCCCCCGTCCCTGGGATTCTCCAGACAAGAACACTGGAGTGGGTTGCCATTTCCTTCTCCAATGCAGGAAAGTTAAAATTGAAAGTGAAGTCTCTCGGTCATGTCTGACTCTTAGCGACCCCATGGACTGCAGCCTACCAGGCTCCTCCATCCATGAGACTTTCCAGGCAAGACTACTGGAGTGGGGTGCCATTGCCTTCTCAAATACATAGTATACATACACACACATTGTTTTTGTTTTTCAATCGCTAAGTCATGTTTGACTTTTTGTGACTGCAGATCGCCAGACTTTCTCTATCTCCGGGAGTTTGCTCAACTTTGTGTCCATTAAGTTGTTGATGGAATCCAAACATCTCATCCTTTGTCACTCCATTCTCCTCCTGCCCTCAGTCTTTCTCAGTATCAGGGTCTTTCCCCAGGAGTTGGATCTTCACAGGTGGCCAAAGTATTGGAGCTTCAGCTTCAGCATCAGTCCTTCCAATGACTATTCATGGTTGATTTCCTTTAGGATTGACTGGTTTGATCTCTTTTGCAGTCCAAGTGACTCTCAAGAGTCTTCTCCAGCACCACGGTTTGAAAGCATCAGTTCTATTGTGCTCAGCCTTCTTTATGGTCCAACTGGAAAAACCATAGCTTTGACTAGACAGACCTTTGTTGGAAAAGTGATGTCTCTGCTTTTTAATACATTGTCTAGGTTGGTCATAGCTTTTCTTCCAAAGAGCAAGTCTTTTGATTTCATGGCTGCAGTCACCCATCTGAAGTAATTTTGGAGCCCAAGAAAATAAAGTGTGTCACTGTTTACATTGTTTCCCCATCCACCTGCCATGAAGTGATGGGACCAGATGCCATGATCGTAGTTTTTTGAATGGTGAGTTTTAAGCCAGCTTTTTCCCTCTCCTCTTTCACCTTCATATGCATACAGACACACATACACATCTTCTTTATCCATTTGCCTGTTGGTGGAAACTTGGGTTTCTTCCATATCTTGATTATTATAAATAATGCTACTATGAACTTTGGGTTGCATGTACATTTTCAAGCTAGTGTTTTCATGTTTTTCAGAGTAATCACAAGTGGAATTGCTGCATCTTTTGGTAGTTTTATTTTTAGTTTTTCAAGGAAGCTCTCTCTTGTTTTCCATAGTAGTTTTCCCAATTTGTATTCCCACCAACAGTGTACAAGGGTTCCCTTTTCTCCAAGTCTTCCTAAAACTACTTTTCTTTTTAAAATTTATGGTCAACTGGCTCATTTACAAATAAACTGCTATCTGCACATGGCCAGTGACAATATCTCACTGACTTACAAACCTGATGACAGCCCAGTTAACCTTCTCTGGTAAGCTCTCAATTAGCTGGTTCAACCCAAAGTTTCTCAAACATGAATTCATTGAAGCAGCTTAAAAGTTGCTCTTTATTTTTCTATGTCTGATCTAAACAGTATATGGGAAACTTTGGCTTCCAGCCCCATTGGGCTGAGTTAAAAGTCAAGACTGCAGAGTGTTACCTAATTCTGATGGTGACCTAGCTGATACTCATTCCAGTAGTAATCTCATCTGAATTTTATATCTGTCAGTGGGAGACTGAGTTCATGGTAGGAATTTTTCTGAATTCCTACAGGCATTCCCATGGTACCAGCTCGTGGTGACCTTTCATAAGCCTCTGCATACAGACAGAATTTTAGATCAGACTGGAAATGAAAGCATGTGCCCTTGACCAATGTCTCTTCCCAGCATAGCTAAATCTGTAACGTAAACTTTCATTGATCAGATATTTGATACCACACCTACTCAACTTTTCAGCACTTAGAACATGGAAACTTAATAATCACTAATATCTATTGGGTGCCCATTATGTGCCAAACACTACAGAGATTATTTTATTGGATCTTCATAGCAGCCATTTATAGTGGAACTTTGATTGAATCCCCTTTTTATGGATGGAAAGATGGTAATCTAGAGTGAATTTCCCACAATCTGTGTTAATAACTGATGGAGTTGGAATTTTCCACTCAGTTCTCAATGGCTTTAGAACATGAGTGTTTATCAACAATACCGCTATCCCCAGAATATGAGTTTTTATATTGTCCTGTGTTTATGAAGCCTTTTGAGTCATCAAAGAAAGATTTATGTTTTTTTCAGCTTAGCAATGTTTATTAAATGCATAATATCATTTTTCAGAGTTATAAAAATACATAATTTATATTTATTTTGCAATGTGATAAGGGCCATACTGTAAGTTTGGAGAAATTTCAGAGCACTGACTGGTAGTAATATTGCAGCTGGACTTGATAATGCCACATAATACTAAGTAAAGAACAGTAAGGAGGTAATTCTATCCAGGAGAAATATTATGAACAAAACATCAGGAAAATGTATCTAAACAGATGGTATGTCTCAGGAAAAGGACACATTATTTATTGTAGCTAAACAGAGTATGCATGGAAAGCTGAAATAATGGAAGGAGGAAGATAAATTGTGAAGGATCTTTGATGTTTTATCTTATTAACAATGGTATGTGTTTGTGTATCTAACATACATGTATATAATGTAATATATATGTTTGTGATTCTTTTGTGCATTCATTCATTCATCCACTGAACATTTAATAAGTACTTACTCTGTACCAGGCCCCATGCTAAATCATAGTGACTCAGGGATGTAAGACATGGCTCCTTTCCACACAGATTATTCTCATAGCCTAATCTCTGGTCGCTCAGACAGTAAAGAATCCACCTGCAGTGCAGGATACCTGGGTTCGATCATTGGGCTGGGAAGATCCCATAGAGGAAGGCATGCCAACTCACTCCAATGTTCTTGCCTGGAGAATCCCATGGACAGAGGAGCCTGGCAGGCTACAGTCCATGGGGTCTCAAGAGTTGGATGTGACTGAGCACAGAGCATGGCAATCACATGTACTCCATGATTCATTTTAGTGAATTATAGAGCGTTTTCATGCACAGATATTTCCTTCTCAGCAAACATGCATACTCAACAATGTATATATACCACCCATATGTTTCAAGATGTGTTTCAAAGCCCATGCTGAATGTCTGAATATTCTGAGAACCTATTATAAGAATTCAGTACTTATTTGTTCAAATTTATTCTTCAGAATGGTCCCTGAACCTCTCAATATTCTTTTAAGAATGCTTTTACCTCTTTGTCCCTTGGAGGGAGATCATGCTAAGTGCATTTTAATGTGTGCTACAAAAAGGGCAGCACAGCTGAAGCCTGATTGAAAATCTGATCTTTTCCATAATGTCACAAGGACATCCTGAGACAATGACTGAGGAGCTATGCACCAGTACCCAGCTGGATCCCTGATACTTACATTGACAGATGCATTATCAACAGAGATATTGATTGAGTGAATTAAGTAACTAATTTCCATTTTCAAGCCTCCAATTCCATTTTAGCACCCAGAGATATTAACCGGTATTCTTGTAGGTGAAACCTGATTGTGTTAAGGAGGGTGCCTGGACAATTGGAGGGACCCAGGAAAGGAAATTAGAGTTCTGAATTTTGTTCTCAAGTCTAGCCTACTGGGTCACCTTGAATAACTTACATCATGACCAAATCTTAACTTTTAAAAATCAAATCTTACTTGCTATAATTTTGAAGAAGAATTTTGGATTACTGACTTGCTATATATAACTCTCTCAGGGTAAGTATATGCAAAGAATTGCTGTAGATGCAGGATTTTCCAAGTCGTTGTAGTGAAACATTGGATTGGTCTTGAAATATACTATTTTTTATTTGTATAGGCAGCAGACTAAAAAGCAAAGTTGAAACACAAGTGCTCTTGTTTCCAGCATGTGTCTAGTAGATTGATTGAGCCTGGTAGAATAGGAAGGCAAGAAGAGACAAAGTCTTATGTACAAAGTCACTGTAAGTCAGAAAAATATTAATATTCTATAATAGCTCTTCTATGTATAATGTTGCTGCTTTAAATACTTTAAAGCTATATTGGTGCTATTTATCCCAAACAAAGTTTTAAACAACAAAATTATATCTAGAATTATGTTGAGTCAAATTGTGAATACACAGTTTTACTCTAGAATTTTCTCTGTCCCTCTCAGGTTCTCGCATATATATATATATATATATATATATATATATATATATATGTATGTATGTATGTTTTGTTCATCTATACATAGAGAGAGAGAGAGAGAGAGAGAGCACCTATTTTATACTAAAAGTATAACTATATAACATTTTACAATTCCCATATAAGTCAATTCATTTTAGCTAGTATTATTCTCTTTATTTCACAGTTGGAAGAGTTGAAGTTCAGACTGATTGTAACTTGCTAATATTTCCTAGCTAGGACTAAGCTCTGGCATTCTGCATCCACTGATAGTGATCTCTCTACTACAGGATGCTGCATAAACTAAACTGTGGTACAACTAAATGAAGCTATGACACCTACGAGATTTGAAAGATTAATTTTGGCCAGAGGCCTCAAAGAAAATAGATTTCATTACTGAGGTGGGATACTTAAGTATGGCTTTTATTTATAATAGAAAACACTAAAAACACACTGGTACTTTACCTTATTTTTAACCTTGTGAAGCCATAGTTTGTGAAAATAAATAACTTCTGGTATTTTATTAGCATCATGTTTTATAGACTGTATTTGGTAGGGGAATGTCCCATAAGAAAATAAGGACAAATACCTTTGGGAAAGAATGTACATGATATCCTTTTCTTGGAGGCTCATAGTGTGTATTAGTAGATTAAATGTTTTGAGAAATTCTGTAGAAACTGAATTTGTTCAACTTCATTAAACTTGGCTTTTCTTTCTTTTTAAATCTAACACCAATTAAACCTCTCCTGTGTGTGTTACTTACTCAGTTGTGTCCAACTCTTTGTGACCTTATGGACTGTAGCCCACCAGGCTTCTTTTCCATGGAATTCTCCAGTCAAGGATACTAGAATGGATTGCCATTTCCTTCTCCAAAACCTTTCCTGGAGCACTCCTATTATTTTTTTTAATTTTCTTTACTTTATTGCATTGGTTTTGCCATACAATGACATGAAACTGCCATGGGTTTACATATGCTCCCCCCCCAGAACCCCCTTCCCTCCTCCTTCCCGATTTCCTCCTCCTGGGAAATCTCGGTGCACCAGCCCCGAGCATCAATCCTGGGCTGGCGATTGATTTCACATATGGTAATTACCATGTTTCAATGCCATTCTCCCATATCATCCCACCCTTGCCCTCTTCCACAGAGTCCAAAAGACTGTTCTATACATCTGCGTTCCTTTTGCTGTCTCGCATGCAGGGTTCTCGTTACCATCTATCTAAATTCCATATATATGCGTTAGTATACTGTATTGTTGTTTTTCCTTCTGGCTTACTTCACTCTGGATAATAGGCTCCAGTTCCATCCACCTGAGTAGAACTGAATCAAATGAATTTTTTTTTAATGCTGAGTAATATTCCATTGTGTATATGTAGCACAGCTTTCTTATCCATTCCTCAGTTGATGGGCATCTAGGTTGCTTCCATGTCCTGGCTATTGTAAACAATGTGGCAATGAATATTGGGGTACACGTGTTTCTTTCACCTCTGATTTCCTCGGTGTGTATGCCCAGCATTGGGATTGCTGGGTCATATGGAAGTGCTATTTGTAGGTTTTTTAAGGAATCTCCACACTGTTTTCTATACTGGATGTACTAGTTTGCATTCCCACCAACAGTGTAAGAGGGTTCCCCTTTCTCCACATCCTCTCCAGCATTTATTGCTTGTAGATTTTTGGATTGCAGCCATTCTGACTGGTGTAAAGTAATACCTCATTGTGGTTTTGATTTGCATTTCTCTGATAATGAGTGATGTTGAGCATCTTTTCATGTGTTTGTTAGCCATTTTTAGGTCTTCTTTGGAGAAATGTCTGTTAAGTTTTTTGGCGTACTTTTTGATTGGGTCATTTATTTTTCTAGAATGGAGCTGCAGGAGTTCCTTGTATATTTTTGAGATTAATTGTTTGTCCGTTGTTTCATTGGCTATTATTTTCTCCCATTCTGAAGGCTGTCTTTTCACCTTGCTTACAGTTTCCTTTGTTGTGCAGAAGCTTTTAATTTTAATTAGGTCCCCTTTGTTTATTTGTGTTTTTATTTTCAATATTCTGGGAGGTGGGTCATAGAGGATCCCGCTTTGGATTATGTCAGAGAGTGTTTTGCCTATGTTATCCTCTAGGAGTTTTATAGTTTCTGGTCTTATGATTAGATCTCTGATCCATTTTTAGTTTATTTTTGTGTATGGTGTTAGAAAGTGTTCTAGTTTCATTCTTTTACAAGTGGCTGTCCAGTTTTCCCAGCACCAATTGTTAAAGAGATTGTCTTTTCTTCATTGTATATTCTTGCCTCCTTTGTCAAAGATAAGGTGTCCATCGATGTGTAGATTTGTCTCTGGGCTTTCTATTCTGTTCCATTGATCTATATTTCTGTCCATGTGCCAGTACCATACTGTCATTTTTGTTTGTTTGTTAGTTTTGTTTTGTTTTTTATTTTTTATTTTATTGGTTTTGCCATACAATGACATGAAATCGCCATAGGTTTACATATGCTCCCCCTCCAGAACTCCCTTCCCTCCTCCCTCCTGATTCCCTCCCCCTGGGACATCTCGGTGCACCAGCCCCGAGCATCAACCCTGGGCTGGCGATTGATTTCACATATGATAATTAACATGTTTCAGTGCTATTCTCCCATATCATCCCACCCTTGCCCTCATCCACAGAGTCCCCGAGTCTGTTCTATATGTCTGCGTTCCTTTTGCTGTCTCGCATGCAGGGTTCTCGCTGCCATCTTTCTAAATTCCATACATATGCGTTAGTATACTGTATTGTTGTTTTTCCTTCTGGCTCACTTCACTCTGGATAATAGGCTCCAGTTCCGTCCACCTGAGTAGAACAGCTTCAAATGAATTTTTTTTTAATGCTGAGTAATATTCCATTGTGTATATGTACCACAGCTTTCTTATCCATTCCTCAGTTGATGGGCATCTAGGTTGCTTCTATGTCCTGGCTATTGTAAGCAATGCGGTGATGAACATTGGGGTACATGTGTCTCTTTCAATTCTGGTTTCCTCGGTGTGTATGCCCAGCAGTGGAATTGCTTGGTCATATGGCAGGCCTATTTGCAGTTTTTTAAGGAATCTCCACACTGTTTTCCATAGTGGCTGTACTAATTTGCATTCCCACCAACAGTGTAAGAGGGTTCCCTTTTCTCCACATCCTCTCCAGCATTTATTGCTTGTAGACTTTTGGATGACAGCCATTTTGACTGGTGTAAATTGGTACCTCATTGTAGTTTTGATTTGCATTTCTCTGATAATGCGTGATGTTGAGCATCTTTTCATGTTTTTGTTAGCCATTTTTATGTCTTCTTTGGAGAAACGTCTGTTAAGTTCTTTGGCCCACTTTTTGATTGGCTCTTTTTTTTTTCTAGAATGGAGCTGCAGGAGTTGCTTGTATATTTTTGAGATTAACTCTTTGTCCATTGCTTCATTGGCTATTATTTTCTCCCATTCTGAAGGCTGTCTTTTCACCTTGCTTACAGTTTCCTTTGTTGTGCAGAAGCTTTTACTTTTAATTAGGTCCCATTTGTTTATTCGTGCTTTTATTTCCAATAATCTGGGAGGTGGGTCATAGAGGATCCCGCTTTGGATTATGTCGGAGAGTGTTTTGCCTATGTTATCCTCTAGGAGTTTTATAGTTTCTGGTCTTATGATTAGATCTCTGATCCATTTTTAGTTTATTTTTGTGTATGGTGTTAGAAAGTGTTCTAGTTTCATTCTTTTACAAGTGACTGTCCAGTTTTCCCAGCACCACTTGTTAAAGAGATTGTCTTTTCTCCATTGTATATTCATGCCGCCTTTGTCAAAGATAAGGTTTCCATAGATGCGTGGATTTATCTCTGGGCTTTCCTTTTTGTTCCATTGATCTATATTTCTGTCTTTGTGCCAGTACCATACTATCTTAATGACTGTGGATTTGTAGTATAGCCTAAAGTCAGGCAGGTTGATTCCTCGAGTTCCATTCTTCTTTCTCAAGATTCCTTTGGCTATATGAGGTTTTTTGTATTTACATACAAATTGTGAAGTTATTTGTTCTAATTCTCTGAAAAAGACCTCTGGTAGCTTGATAGGCATTGCATTGAATCTATAGATTGCTTTGGGTAGTATACTCATTTTCACTATATTGATTCTTCCAATCCACGAACACGGTATATTTCTCCATCTATTTGTGTCCTCTTTGATTTCTTTAATCAATGTTTTATAGTTTTCTATATACAAGTCTTTTGTTTCTTTAGGTAGAAATACTCCTAAGTATTTTATTCTTTTTGTTTCGATGGTGAATGGAATTGTTTCCTTAATTTCTCTTTCTGTTTTCTCATTGTTAGTGTAGAGGAATGCCAGGGATTTCTGTGTGTTGATTTTGTTTCCTGAAACTTTACTATATTCACTGATTACCTCTAGTAATTTTCTGGTAGAGTCTTTAGGGTTTTCTATGTAGAAGATCATGTCATCTGCAAACAGAGAGAGTTTTACTTCTTCTTTTCCAATGTGGATACCTTTTATTTCTTTATCTGCTCTGATTGCTGTGGCCAAGCATTCCAAAACTATGTTGAATACTAGCGATGAGAGTGGGCACCCTTGTCTTGTTCCTGACTTCAGGGGAAATGCATTCAGTTTTTCACCATTGAGGATAATGTTTGCTGTGTGTTTGTGATATATAGCTTTTATTATGTTGAGGTATGTTCCTTCTATTCCTGGTTTTTGGAGGGTTTTTATCATAAATGGATATTGAATTTTTTCAAAGGCTTTCTCTGCATATATTGAGATATTCATGTGGTTTTTATTTTTCAATTTGTTGATGTGGTGTATTACATTGATTGATTTGTGAATATTGAAGAATCCTTGCATCCCTGGGATAAAGCCTACTTGATCATGATGTATGATCTTTTTAATGTGTTGTTGGATTCTGTTTGCTAGAATTTTGTTAAGGATTTTTGCATCTATGTTCATCAGTGATATTGGCCTGTAGTTTTCTTTTTTGTGGCATCTTTGTCGGGTTTTGGAATTAGGGTGTTGGTGGCCTCGTAGAATGAGTTTGGAAGTTTACCTTCCTCTGCAATTTTCTGGAAGAGTTTGAGTAGAATAGGTGTTAGCTCTTCTCTAAATTTTTGGTAGAATTCAGCTGTGAAGCCATCTGGTCCTGGGCTTTTGTTTTTTGGAAGATTTCTGATTACGGTTTCAATTTCTGTGCTTGTGATGGGTCTATTAATATTATCTGTCCCTTCCTGGTTTAGTCTTGGAAAGTTGTACTTTTCTAGGAATTTGTCCATTTCATCCAGGTTGTCCAGTTTATTTGCATATAGTTGCTGATAATAGTCTCTTATGATCCTTTGTATTTCTGTGTTTTCTGTTGTGGAGCACTCATATTTATGTGAAGTGTGTTTTGGAAAATGGAAGGTAATCATCCCATTTCTCCTATAAATCACATCAATCCTTTTTCTTCCATAATTACACTTCAAGAAAAAATTAAAAGAATCTAAGATAAATTGATGCTGAATATGGCTGTACTCATAGTATCATTAGAATGGGAACTATGGAAGCTATCATCTGTTTTTCCTCAAGAGCCTCACACATTATAGTTGCTCAGTATATTCTAATGTTTCTCTCCAATTGACATGCAAACTGGTTCTGAATATTTCTATTGATTAGAACAATAAAATCTTCTATATTTTAAAGGAAAACAAGTGTATATTCAGAGACATTAGACATCTCTCTAAGAGCTGAGGGCTGGAACAGTAGTCTTTGTATATTTCCTTTATGTTAATTAACAGAAGCCATTGTTAGGCATCTCTCTAGTGCTCTTATTCAACTTTTTAGCTATTTGGTGTGAGGTCATGATTTATTTGTTGCTTTCTGGATATAACTCTATTTGTCTAATTGAGTTAGCTTAAATGTTACTTATACTGACATGCCTAACAAAATAAAGTTACATACTCAGTTGTTTTATGCCAAGGCATCTCTTGAAATATGAAGTCATCCTTGAGAAAGGGGCTTCTATTCCAGGTCAGATGCAGGAACTGAGAAGGATAATCTGTTAAGGTTTTCTCCTTTCATTTAATCAACATGTACAAGGGTATGTCTAGATGTTGCATTGGGAGTTTTTTCCCATTGCATAGAGGAATTCTGCAAAATAAGAAATTAATAAGCGTGGACTCGGTGGAAGAGGGCAAGGTTGGGAGGATATGGGCGAATGTCATTGAAACCTGTTAATTACCATATGTGAAATCAATCGCCAGCCCAGAATTGATGCTCGGGGCTGGTGCACCGAGATGTCCCAGGGGGAGGGAATCGGGAAGGAGGAGGGAAGGGGGTTCTGGGGGGGGAGCATATGTAAACCCATGGCGGTTTCATGTCATTGTATGGCAAAACCAACACAATAAAGAAAATTTTATAAAAAGAAATTAATAAGCCTAAACAAGTTGCTGTTGAACAGTGCACTAGACTTCTGTGGCCCAAGTACTGATGTTACAATACAATTAAAAAAATTGGTGCTAAGACCCTCCAACCCTGGAAACTAGCCATGGTGGGATCCAAGAGTTCAGTGTTTAACTCTCCAGTTTTACCACTTATTTCTCACTATTACACAAGCTTTCCATTGGATAAACATATTAAGCATATTTCAGATTTCTGAGTGGATTACTATCTCTTCCCTTTGGTCCATTTCACATGCTATTTCCTCTGACTGGAACATTCTCCCTTGACCCTACTCCCACTCTAATTTGATAAAGCCTACATATGCTTCAGTTCTTTTCTCCAGATGTTATTTTATAGGGAAGGTGTTCTTAATTCCTGCCCATACACCTTCTCTCATTTAGGTTATGTGTTGGATGTCCCTTCTGTGTGATCTCAGAGCATCCTGCATTTTTCTTATCTCTATTCTCTCCTGGGAATAAAAACTTTGACAAACTTAGCATATTAAAAACCAGAGACATTACTTTTCCAACAAAGGTCTGTATAGTCAAAGGAACAGTTTTTCCAGTAGCCATGTATGGATGTGACAGTTTCCCCAAAAAAGCTGGGTGCCAAAGAATTGATGCTCTTAACTGTGGTGTTGAAGAAGACTCTTGAGAGTCCCTTGGACAATAAGGAGATCAATCCAGTCAATCCTAAAGGAAATCATTCCTGAATACTCATTGGAAGGAATGAACATTCCTTCCATGCTGAAGCTGGAGCTCCAGTACTTTGGCCACCTGATGCGAGGAACTGACTTATTGGAAGGACCTTGTTGCTGGAAAAGATTGAAGGTAGAAGGAGAAGAGGATGACAGAGAATGAGATGGTTGGGTGGCATCACTGACTCAATGGGCATGAGTTTGAGCAAGCTCCAAGAGTTGGTGATGGACAGGGCAGCCTGGCTGCAGTCCATGGGGTTGCAAAGAGTCAGACATGTCTGAGCAACTGAACTGAACTGACACCCACATTACTGTAAAGTGTCTTTTCTCTTACCAAAATTTGAGCTCTCTTTGAATAAGGACTATGTCTTTCTTGTTTATCACTTTAGTTTTATTAATAACAGTGCTTACCAGGTAGTAGGTCCTCAGTAAATACTTGCTGAATGAATAAATATGAAAATTTATTAGTTTCTTGCATTTTTCAAGTTGTAATTTCCACTCTGTTTGTTATTCTAGGTTTTCAGTATGAATGGAGAAGAGCAGAGAAGAGAATAACTCTCAGAATTATGGCAGCTTGGAAATCCTGAGCAGAAGTCAGTCTAACAAGGATGAGATGTGAGTACATTCCATTGTGTCTCAAACTAAAAGACCAAAAACACTTCTAATTTGCTTTTGATAGTATCCTTACAGATTAAATCTTCTGTCTGTGATTCCATTGCTTTCACTCAAAATTGTGGCAGTTGTTCACCTTCAGTTCCATGAAGATAACAAAAACATCTCTTTGTTGGTCTTTCAAGAGAGTCATTTGAAAATGGCCAGCAGTTTTACATAGTATAAATGAAAATATTTAAAATATGATTTATTAACATTAGATATTAATATTTTAAATGGATTTTTCATATACATGCACTGAGAAGCCTTACCTTTCCTGTATGAAGGTGTTATTTATTTGAAATGTTGGATATGCTGTTTGAAAAGAAATACTATTACCTTTTCCTTTGCTGTTAGCCCCACTATCTCTCTCTGGCTGTTTGAGACTCTAACCTTAACCCTTGAACAGAAATAATGAAAAAGAGGAATCAAGCAGGCTAGGCAAGTGAAGGTACCAGGAAGGAATTGGAGGCAAAATAAATTGGTCTTTATTTGATTGTCTGCTGAATTAAAGAGTCAGCTTCTGCTTTTTTTTCACTCATAATACTCAATTTTCCTAGATTTGCTAGTTTGGCTAAAATAATGCCTAATTCCATTGTGTTCTGATGTCGAAAATGATAGCATCTCTGTGGTTTTTAACATTTCTGCCAAAACCTCCATGCCTCTTGCTGAAGAAGGAAATAGTACAGTTCTCCGGGAAATTTTGTTAGGTTTGGCTATGAAAGGAAGGAAAGAAATCTTCAGATGATTGACAGATTAGGTTTTTCTACAATTGTGAAAATATGCTGACATAATAATTTTCTCCTGAATTTCAAATTTGGGGCTCAAGTAGGATGAAATAGGCTGACATCTGTTTATTGAGTGAACTGGAGAAAACATATGATTTATAAGTCAGTCAGTAATAGCAAGAGCTAAGTAGCTCCTATGCCATGTGTGGCTCTGTGTTAGCTATTACAGAAGGCATGACAAAATAGATCTATATTCCCAGACCTAAGAAAACCTTATGATCCTGTTGGGAAAAGAGGCAAACCTCACAGTCAGAATCCTGAAACAATTTTTGCCAGTTGTGAGTGCTAGGGATGTGGTACAAAATGCATTGCTATTTAAGGTCAAGAAAAATAGAGATCAGTCTGGGATGCAGCCACCAGGAAAATCAAGGAAAGATTCTCCAAGTGATGGGGTGTCCTAGCTGAGACTTGATAGACTATACTATGCTTTAATTTGTTAGAGCCTGAATGGACACTTTTCATTCCTTAAGAAATGCATATTCAGTTAAAATTTTAAAATTACTAAAAAGAAAAGAGATGAACAGAGAGGAGAGGAAGACAAATAATATTCTTTGAGATAGTGGGGACCAGCTGTATAAAGGGACTGGCATGTCATTTTTTTTTGTTTGAATGCTAATTATGGCAATAACCTACATTACAATATACACTCATCTATCCATATTCTCCATTGAGTGCCCATTAGATTTAGAGCTCTAGCTTAGAATAAGAGCAGACACTTATATATTGCATATATATGCATACATATGCATGTGTAACACTTGCTATATGTCATGCACTGTTCTATCCATTCTGCAACTATTCCTTTCAGCCTTACAACTCTATAAGGCTTTACAGGTGAAAAATCAAGGCATAAATAGGTAAAGCAACTTGTTCAAGGTCATATTACTAGTATGTAGCAGAACCAAGATTTGAACCCAGACAGCTTGTTTCCAGGTTTTAAACATTATTCATTGCACCTTGGGTTACACTTGTTTATTTGTGGAAACGCCATTGACTTCTTGGTGTATCTATTAATATATATGGTTAGACTTGTGTCCTTGGTTCCTCTCTCTTTGGCTTCCTTTGACCTCTAGTTTATTTTCACTATATGTCAGTGATCCCCAGTATTTTTGACACCAGAGACTGGCTTCATGGAAGACAGTTTTCCTTTTTTAAAAATTAATTTTAGGAGGATAATTGTTTAATAATATTGCATTACTCTCTGTGGTACAACAGCATGAATCAGCTATATGTATACATATATCCCCTCCTTCTTGTATCTCCCTTTCACCCCAACCCCCATCTCATCTCTCTAGGTCATCATGGAGCACTAAGCTGAGTTTCCTCTGCTATAAAACTGCTTCACACTAACTATTTTACACATCTGTTATTCTAGTTGTTGTTCAGTCATTGTGGTGTCTGATTCATTGCTACCCAATGGACTGCAGCATACCAGGCTCCCCTGTCCTTCACTATCTCCTGGAGGTTGCTCAAATTCATGTCCATTGAGTTGGTGATGCTATCTAACTATCTCATCCTCTGCTTCCCTCTTCTCCTTTTCCCTTCAATCTTTCCCAGCATCAGGGTCTTTTATACATTGAAGTGTATATATATATATATATCAATGCTACTCTCCCATTTTGTCCCTCCCTGTCCTTCCCTCACTGTATCCACAAATCCATTCTCTATGTCTTCATCTCTATTCCTTCCCTGCAAATAGATTCATCAGTACCATTTTTTAGACTCCATATATATGCATTAATATACAATATTTGTTTTCATGAATTACTTCACTCTGTATAACAGGCTCTAGTTTCATCCACCTCACTATATTGGACTTTAATTCATTCCTTTTTATGGCTGAATTATATTCCACTGTGTATATGTACCACAGCTTCTTTATCCATTCATCTGTCAATGGACATCTGAGTTGCTTCCATGTCCTGGTATTGCAAACAGTGCTGCTATGAAAACTAGAGTACATGTGTCTTTAAATTATGGTTTTCTCAGGGTGTATGCCCAGTAGTGGGATTGCTGGGTCATATGATAATTTTATTCCTAGTTTCTTAAGGAATTTCCATACTGCTCTCCATAAGGGCTATATCAATTTACATTCCCACCAACAGTGCAAGAGGGTTCCCTTTTCTCCACACCCTCTTCAGCACTTATCCTTTATAGATTTTTTGATGGTGCCTATTCTAATTGGTATAAGATGATGCCTCGTTGTAGTTTTGATTTGGATTTCTCTAACCATGATCGATGTTGAACATCTTTTCATGTTTTTTGTTGGCCATCTGTATGTCTTCTTTGGAGAAATGTCCATATAAATTTTTCACCCATTGTTTGATTAGGTTGTTTGTTTTTCTGATATTGAGCTATGTGAGTTGTTTGTATATTTTGGAGATTAATCCTTTTTCATTTGCTTCATTTGCAATTATTTTCTCCATGAGGCTTGTCTTTTCATTTTGTTTATGGTTACCTTTGCTGTACAAAAGGTTTTCAGATGAGGGGGATGGTTTACACAGTAATTCGAGTAATGGGGAGCCTCAAATGAATCTTTACTCGCGTGTCTGCTGCTCACCTCCTGCTATGTGGCCCAGTTACTAACAGGTGGAAGCCAGAACTGGTCCATGGCCTGGGGGTTGCAGACCTCTGCCATATATTATAGAAGTTCTGAGGAAATCCAGTAGGAATGTTGATCCCAGGGTCAGGAAGTGAATTATATATTTATGACAATAGAACTTTTTCACTGTCTATGATATTATGATACAAGATATTGAATACTCAGCTCACTTTTTAAATTAGGCTCTTATGTACCAATAAATTGAAGACTATAGTCATCTACCAGATAAATATATGCCAACAAGGTATAACTCACACACAATGATTTGTGCATGACAGGATCCTATAGCTCCTGGCCAATGTAGCCCTCCTACACTGAGCACACATTCTCAGGATGTAAAAAAAATAATTTTCTACCAACCTCTATCTTCTCATTCATTTGCTCATCCTTATCATGGAGTTTTTCCAGTAAGGTTTATATTTACGTGTAATAAGACTTTCTTACTTTTTGCCCTCCAAAAATTCAAACCAACTACTACAAAATTACTTGGTAGATAAGACTTGGGTAGTACCAAATAGTACAGCTATGCCTTGTAAGTCTTTATGTTGGGTCACCTTCGACTTCTTCAATTTTTGAGAACCTACACTCAAAGCATAAACATTTCTGCCAACTAACTTTTCAAATAGTTTTCTAAATTTACATGTGGAAGGAAGAGCCAAGAACATTGACTAAAAGCTTTCCTACCCTGCATACTGTGTGAGGTCTTTGCTCTTTCACCTTCCCTACTGGCTCAGACGAATGCCCACAGTCATGCCTCCCTCACCACTGAGCCTCCTCAATACCACTGAGGCCCATGCCCTGGCCCCAAACTGAGATCATATCTCAAAGTGGATTGGAAGTGGCAAGTAGTTTCATCTTCACTGAAATGCTGAGGATTTACATCGAAATATTCTTTTGTTTATTTTACTTTTGTTTGAGAATACAGAGGAAGGGAATTCTACTCTGCCAGTCATAGTGATTGACAGAAATAAAGTGTGAAAGAGAGCAACTGTGTTTATGAGCCAGGGAGGTGAAAACTAGACAAGACCTGCATCATATATTTTTAACAACTCAATAAATTTCTTTCACCCATTCCCCAAATCTTCACATTCCAGCCAGAAAAAAAAATGATATCAAGTTTTAGCTAGAAATGAGTTTTTGTTTGTGAAGGTTGGAAAGATATAAGACCATAAAACATACTTTTTAATGAAATTATAGTACACTCCAGAATCTCACTCTTTGGGGACATGCTATTCTTATAGGAAAGAAAACCAAAGCAAGGTCTTTGTGCTACTTCAGCAACTAAATTCTTCTGGATGAGTCTGAAACAGTCTCTTTTTATATGAAGTTCTATATTGTTCTCCCATTGCATTAGAAGAATGTCTGACTTCCTTCACTGTCCTAAACCCTTGACATTCAGAGTGGGATCTGGAAAAACCTGGTTATGGTAAGCACATTTTCTGGAAGAAGTTTGACAAGTTTGGAGTCAATCAATAGGAGAATTGTGTCAGGATATAGACATGATAGCTTATGTCTCTTTTCTTGGAAATACTGAAGAAAGGATTTGTTTCAGAAAATTAAAATCCCTTTTTCATTTTAATTATGTATTCCTCCACCTTAAAAGATTCTGCTACCCCTTATTGAAGCAATATAATATAATTCAAAACACACGACTCCGAAGCAAAACAGACAGATTTGAAACATGGCCATGAAAATTAGTGGCTTTGAGAGAATTCTTAAAAAAACAATAACAGCTCTGACTCTTTCTCCTCTTCAAATAGTAAATAATATTATTCATCCTGTGCGATTGTTCAGAAATTGATATATAAATATGTAAATGAGATATATATCCATATCAGTATAATAAATACTGAAATCCCTACCTTATACATTTCTTCTGGTGATGTTTTTGTTTATCTTCAAATGTGAATGATGGGTCCTAAAATCTAAGAAAAGTGTTGTCAATCTCTTCCTCCCTGTTGTCTCCTGTTCCTTAATTTTTACTGGGGTAAATTTATTTTGAAAGGTGCTCTGACATGTGCTGATGAATTTGATTGTAAAAATGGTCACAAGGAACTCTTTTCCCAAGCAGGTTGGCTAATTAATTATTACCTATAAAATTAGTAACTCTCAAAAGGAGAATGGGGCTCCATGACTATAGTCTAGAACTGTACTGGATGCTAAAATATAGTCATAATCATCTATTAATACATGATTCAATTTAAAATCAGTTGGCAAAAGGCCCACCTGACCCTACCTGTCTTCACCGTAATAACCCCTGCTACCTGCTCTTTTTACCTACCATACACTTGTTTAGGTGGTGAAGTACATAAGAGAGTAGTAAGCTTCCCCAACTTCACAAAGAGGTGAAGAATATTGTTATATCTGTCATGAACATATTGCATTATACCAAGTATATAAATTGTGACACATATTTTATGGTGTCCTTTATTCCATAATAGTATAGAAATTACAAAATATCCATGAATTTGAAAAAATGAAAAGGAATAACTGAGAAGTTTTGAATATCTCTACTGACAATACAGTTTGTTGATGTGCCTAACTCCATCTCAATCCTCACATACTTATTTTCATTAAAATTTTTCATATATTTATTCAGCATATGTTACTTGAAACCTTTGAGGCAGTGTGAATTTTATTGTAATGTGAATGAAAAGCTATTAGAGAATTCTAAGTCAGAGAATGATGTCAAATTTACATTGTTTTAATTTTTATTTCATATTGTAATATAGTTGATTCATAATGTGTTTCAGAGGTAAAGCAAAGCGATTCAGATATATATATATGTATATATATATATATATCAATTCTTTGTCAGATTATTTTCACACTTAAGTTATTACAGAATATTGAGTAGAGTTTCCTGTGATATGCAGTAGGTCAATGTTTATCTATTTTATATATAGGAGTTTGTGTCTATTAATTCCAAACTTCTAATTTATCCCTCTTGCTTCCCCCTCTTGGTAACTATGTCTGTGACTCTATTTCTGTTTTGTATATAAGTCCATTTGTATCTTTTTGTTTAGATTTCACATATAAATGATATCATATGATACCTGTCTTTCTATGTTTGACTTACTTAACACGATAATCTCTAGGTCCATCCATGTTGCTGCAAATGGCATTATCCATTCTCTTATGGTTGAAAAATAGTGCATTGTGTATGTGTGCCATACCTTCTTTGTCCACTCATCTGTTAATGGACATTTAGGTTGCTTCTTATGTGAATAGAGTATGCTATGAACATTAGTATTTATGTATGTGATACATACAGTGTAATAAATGTATGTAATAAATATTAGGCTGTATGTATCTTTTAAAAGTAGAGTTTCCTCCTGATATATACCCAGGAGTAGGACTGCAGGATCATATGGTAGCTCTATTTTTAGTATTTTAAGGAACCTTCATCCTGCTCTCCATAGAGGCTGTGCTAACTGATATTCCCATCAACAGTACAGGAAGGTTCCCTTCTCTCCACACCCTCTCCAGCACTTGTTATTTGTAGACTTTTTGATGACGGCCATTCTGACTGGTTTGAGATGATACCTCATTGTCATTTTAATTTGCATTTCTCTAATAATTAGTGATGTTGAACATTCTTTCATGTGACTCATGGCCTGTATGTTTATTTGATTTGGTCTCAGTTAACAAAATTGAATACCAAATACTCTGAGAATGTAAAGTCAAGATGAGACTATCAGTAAGTGAACTTGAATTGATTTAAATTTATCTTTTTTCCCTTTTTTTGCTTTTATTTATTTATTTATTTTTATTTTCTTTACATTATCATGTTGGTTTTGCCATACATTGACATGAATCTGCCATGGGTATACATGTGTTCCCCTTCCAGAACCCCCCTCTCACCTCCCTCCCGATTCCCTCTCTCTGGGTCATCCCGGTGCACCAGCCCTGAGCCCCCTGTATTAAGCATCAAACGTGGGCTGGTGACTGATTTCACATATGATAATTTACATGTTTCAATGCTGTTCTCCCATATCATCCCACCCTTGCCCTCTCCCATAGAGTCCAAAAGACTGTTCTATACATCTGCGTTTCTTTTGCTGTCTTGCATACAGGGTTATCATTATCATATTTCTAAATTCCATATATATGTGTTAGTATACTGTATTGTTGTTTTTCCTTCTGGCTTACTTCACTCTGTATAATAGGCTCCAGTTTCGTCCACCTCAGTAGAACTGATTCACCAGGATCACAGAACTTGTAAGTAGGACAGCTGGCATTTTGAGCCCAGACAAGTTTGCTTCAGAACTTTGCTTGCACAATTAGCCACCTTGCTACATTACTTCTTTTGTTTAATGGCTACATAGCATTTCTTTGTTACTAACGTTCCATAGTTTACTTGACATCTTGGATATTATTCATTGTATATTTCCAGTTTGTACTATTATACCGTAGATGAAAATGGTAACCCGCTCCAGTATTCTTGCCTGGAGAATTCCATGGACAGAGGAGCCCAGGGGGCTACAGTTCATGGGGTCACAAAGAGGCGGACACAACTAACTGATTAACACTACTACTACTACTACTGCTACTATACCTAACTCAACAATATGCATCTTTACAGAAACATCTTTATTCATGTCTTTTATTATTTCATTCACATGTGTATTCCATAGCCTTACCAGATCAAAACTTATTTCAACTCTTGACTGTGGTAGAGCTATTTTAAGTATAGTGGTGTTTTAAGACTACTTCTTTGGTAAATGATGATAATAGCTATGATTACTGAGCTCTTACAATGTGGCAAAATTTGTGCTGAGTTCTTTGTATTGTTCAATAATTATCTCAGTTAATCACCACAGTGATATTATGAAATATGTACTGTCATTAGCCAGCATTTTAGATAAGGAAATTGAAGTTCACAGATATTAGGTTATCTGTCCATGGTTACATGGTATATAAAAATTCCAACCGAGTTCAGTCTCATTTCAGGCTTGTTTTCTCTTTTGTATAGAGTAAGCATATGCAGCAGATTGAAGGGGAAATAGATGTTAGAAGGCTGTTGCTTATTGACTATGCTAAAGCCTTTGACTGTGTAGATCACAATAAACTGTGGAAAATTCTGAAAGAGATGGGAATACCAGACCACCTGACCTGCCTCTTGAGAAACCTGTATGCAGGTCAGGAAGCAACAGTTAGAACTGGACATGAGAAAACAGACTGGTTCTAAATATGTAAAGGAGTATGTCAAGTCATGTATTATCACCCTGCTTATTTAACTTCTATGCAGAGTACATCATGAGAAATGCTGGGCTGGAGGAAGTACAAGCTGGAATCACGATTGCCGGGAGAAATATCAATAACCTCAGATATGCAGATGATACCACCCTTATGGCAGAAAGTGAAGAACTAAAGAGCCTCTTGATGAAAGTGAAAGAGGAGAGTGAAAAAGTTGGCTTAAAGCTCAACATTCAGAAAACTCAGGTCATGGCATCTGGTCTCATTATGTCATAGCAAATAGATAGGGAAACAGTGTTGGACTTTATTTTTCTGGGCTCCAAAATCGCTGCAGATGGTGATTGCAGCAATGAAATTAAAAGACCCTTACTCATTGGAAGGAAAATTATGACCAACCTAGACAGCATATTAAAAAGCATAGACATTACTTTGTCAACATAGGTCTGTCTAGTCAAGGCTATGGTTTTTCCAGTGGTCATGTGTGAATGTGAGAGTTGGACTATAAAGAGATCTGAGGGCTGAAGAATTGATGCTTTTGAACTGTGGTATTGGAGGAGACTCTTAAGAGTTCCTTGGACTGCAAGGTGACCCAACCAGTCCATCCTAAAGAGATCAATCCTGGGTGTTCATTGGAAGGACTGATGTTGAAGCTGAAACTCCAATACTTTGGCCACCTGATATGAAGAGCTGATCCATTGGAAAAGACCTTGATGCTCAGAAAGATTGAAGGCAGGAGGAGAAAGGGACAATAGAGGATGAGATGGTTGGATGGCATCACCGACTCAATGGACATGGGTTTGGGTGGACTCTGGGAGTTGGTGATGGATGGGGAGGCCTGGCGCGCTGCAGTTAATGGGGTCACAAAGAGTCAGACACAAGTGAGCGACTGAACTGTCTGACAGTAACTTAGGAGTAGATTAGAAAAATGTTCTCAAAATGTGGTCCCCAGCCTATAACATCAACACCATTTGGGATTTTTTTAAGAAAATATTTATGTATTTATTTGGCTGAGCCAAGTCTTAGTTTTGGAATGCGGACTCCACTGTCTAGTTGTGATATGGTATGTGGGATCTTAGTTCCTTAACTAGGATTCAAACCTACATTCCCCTGCATTCTAAGGTAGATTCTTAATCACTGGACTGAAAAGGAAATCCCTAGGATTTCTTAAACATACAGATTATTGGGCCTCATCCCAGATCTATAGAATCAAAAACTCTTGGGTGTGGGGGCCTAGTTACTTGTGTTTTAACCATCTCTCCGGGGATCCTGATGCCTGATGAAATTTGAGAAACACAAAACTAAAGTGGCAGTAGTGGAAAATGAGAGGGAAGAGAATAAAATAATATGACTTGGAGAGGGTAATAGGGAGTTTTAGAATTGAATATGGTCCCAATGTTTGGAGTATTGCTGAGAGAAAGAATAGTGGTGATATAGAAGGAAAAAGTAGAGAAAGAATAATTTTCATGTTTTTTTTCCCCCATCCATTTGAAGTTAGATAATTTTTACCAGGTAAATTCTGGTACATTCAAAAATAACAGTGAGTGCTAAGTTATTTTCATTACTGCCTCCCCAACTATCCTAATAGTTAAAGCAAAGCATCAAAATGTGTGCTTTCTGCACTAAGGTAAGTGGGAGGGGGTGGTGGCAGTGGAATGTGTGTAGTTCAATTAAACATTAAAGGAAAAAAAGATGCAAGGCTCCTGTGAAAATGAAAGGACTATAGAAGTTAATTTTAAACACATGCACATGTGGCTGGTATGGTAGCATGAGGCAAGGAGATGACTATATTAATAAAATGAGTATATTAATAAAATAATGGAGGTAATAAAACACTGCAGCATTAACTGAACTGTATCAGAAGCCCTGCTGTTCTTAGATGCTCTCTTTTCAAACTCATTGGAAATTAAAAACTAATCCCCTTGTGAGGAAAACCTGTTCTACCTGAATCAGTATCAAAAGCCTTCATCTCAGTCAGATTAATTGCCCTAGAACTTGTCATGGTTGAAGAAAACACCAGGAGTGAATGGTAAACAAACCCATCTCACGATTGAAGTTTCTGAGGAATTGCCTCTGATTACCTAAACTAATAAGGCCAACCTGTTTGAATAATACTTGTCAGTTTTCAAAGCATTTCAATATATACCTGTTAACTGAGACTTGAAAATTTGGTGAGTGAGACAAAGAAGGTGTCATTGTTCCCTTTTTATGGTAGAGTGATGGAAATTTGCAGAGGTCTCCCATAACAAAGGTAACATTTTAGGTCATGTCATTTAAAGAAAAATTTTTATATATTTTAATCGGAGAATAATTGCTTTAAATGTTGTGTTGGTTTCTGCCGTGCAACAGTGTGAGTCAGCCATAAGTATACTTACATCCCCTCCCTCTTGAACCTCCCTCCCACCCTCCAGCCCATCCCACCTTCTAGGTCATCACAGAGCACTGAGTTGATCTCCCTGTGTTATACAGCAACTTCCCACTAGTTGTGTTCTCGTTCTTGACCAGATTTGTTCTGCATAAATTTTCTTCCTTTTGGGTAAGTTCTGTTTAAGGAGGTCCCTCATTCTCCCATTTAATATATTTCTGATATCTCACTAGTTGTCAGATGAGACTAGATGTGTGTGACTGGCAGCAGAACACAGGGTTGAGATCAAACTGGGTTCCCCCACCCTGGGCTATTTTTCTTCCAGTTAAAATTATATTGTGAATATTATCCCATGTCAATAAACTATTCTTCTAAAATATAATTGTTTTCAATTTTGTACTAGTACTAATGTTTACTGGAATATCCTTATGCACAGATACTTGTGGATCTGTTTTATTTCCTCAGAACAGAATCCTAGCTGTGGAATTACTGTGTCCAAGAGTTATGATCATTTGCAAAGACCTTGTTACATATTTTCAAAATATCCCCAAGAAAGAGTTGACTTATTTCTGTTACAGTCAATGGTAGTTATTAGCACACCTTTCCCTGAAGCTTACCAGTACTGTGAGTTTGAAAGGTGAACCTGATATCCTTTTTGTGTGTGTGAGTTGCGTTTTTGATGACTAGTAGATCAAAAAATGTATATTCATGAATACATTGGCCATTTGCTTTTCTTTTCCTGTGAAGTCTCTATGTCCTCTTTGGTTCATGAATTTGCAAACTTTTGTTGTGAAAAGCCAGATAGTTAATATATTTTTTGGCCACACCCTGCCACATGTGGGATCTTAGTTCCCCAACCAGGGATCAAACCTGTTCCCCTTACATGGAAAGCTCAGGGTCTTAACCACTGGACTACCAGAGAAGTCCCCCAGGGAGTTAACATTTTTTTGTGGGCTTATGGTCTCTGAGTCTTTGTCACAACTACTCAACTCTGCTGTTGTAGTACAATGTATAATTGAATAGGCATGACTGATTTCTAATATAAAAATTGGCAGTGGGCCAGATTTGCCCACTCATGGGCCATTATTTACCAATTCCTGTTATAGTTCATTGTGCTACTGGAGGTATTTATCACTTTCGTATTGATTTTTAAAAGTTTTGCATATATTAATAACCGTTAGCCCTGTCAACTGAAAGAAATTCACAACGTGATAGCTGTGAGTTGTTTTATTTGGGGTAAAGTAAGGACTACAGCCAAGGAGACAGCATCTCAGATAGCTCTGAGGAACTGCTTGGAAGATGTAGAGGGGAAGCTCAGTATGATATATTATTTTAGTGAAGAGGGATACATGTAGTCTAGCATACATTTTGGCAGAGGCTTGCTGCTAGTCTCATGAAGGTTAGTACTAGTCACAAGGAACAGATGACTCTATTAATGATCTTAGTGCCTTCCTAGATATGAGAGAAGATGCAAAATCTTCTCCTGAGAATATATATCTGAAGGTCTGTTCTGCCAGTTTTTCCAGAACACAGAGTGCTTCATTCCTGATCTCCACCCTGAATTTTAGGATGTGCTGAAAGTCAGTGACTGCAGGGTTAGTGACTTACTCCTTGCAGAGACAGATGGCAAGTACCAATTTTAGTTGGAAGCCCTTTGTAATTGGTTTTGGAAATGTCTCCCTGCTTGTTCTAAAATTTTATGTATTTCAGTATACTATAATTTTCCTTTTTTGCCTTTGCTTTTATTCTTAGCAAGACTTCCCCCACCAAAAAATCCAGATAATGATTTACTTATGTTTTCTTCTAGTTCTTTTATGGTTTAATATTTATGATTCACTTTTAAGTCTATCTGGAATAATTTTAATGTGAGGCTTGTTGCAGAGAACTGATTTCATATTTTCCAACAAATAGTCAATCAATGATGTCAGCACCTTTTATTGAATAAGCCTTCTTTGCTCAGTGGGGCTTCTTTTAAAGTTGAGTCTCTACTAAGCTGGATGTGTCTCCATTGATCTTAAAGGTGCTGTTCTTTGAATCTAGCATCTGAAAAAATAATGGCTCTAGAATCTGTTTACCGTAGGTGGCCTCTCAACTTCCCTTTGTCCTTCCTTTAATCCAGGTTGAGATGTATGGAGAGTTCTGTCATGATTATAGCTATTGCTATAACTGTAGCTGCTAATTTCCTTTAATTTTTCTTACATCTCTGTCTCTTTGCATTTGTGTAGTCTCCTATTGCTCAGTGGAGAAATGCTTTCTTATAAAATCAGAGAAACAGAGACTCTTCTTTCTGTTGTACTTTAGCCTTGGTTCACTCTTCTCATTGACAATAGGCTTAGTTTCCTCATGTTGTGATGGAACTACTTGTCTGCACTACACTATAACCCTTTCTTATATTTTTCTTTTTATCTGTCCATAAACACTATCTTTTTTATGATTTTAGGCTTCCTGGACTCCCCAGAAACCCTACTCTGGACTAATAATTGGATTAATTGACCTTTTTTTTTCTAATTCCACTGACCATAATGACATACTCCCAATATAGTAGTATATTCACCTTGATCATTTCACCTCTGTGGTCTTTTTTCTGACAATCTAATCAGATTGGCACCTTCTGGTTTCCCTAGACCTTCTCAATCCAGTTTTCACTCTGTTCTCTGCTCTCAACCTATTAATAATAGAAGTATACTAAGGTTTAGATGCCCCAGGTGGCACAGTGGTAAAGAATACACCTACCAGTGCAGAAGATGCAAGAGATATGGGTTCAGTTCCTGGGTCAGGAAGATCCCCTGGAGAAGGAAATGGCAACCCACTCCAGTATTCTTGCCTGGAAAATCTCCATGGATAGAGGAGCCTGGCGTGCTACAGTCCATGAGGCCACAAAGAGTAATTGAGGGACTGACAGTGTACTCAAGGGGCTGGATGTCCTTTTTCCTTCTTTGAGAAAAGAAGGAATGGTTTCCACGTAGAATACCGCTAGGAAGATAAACCCTACAACCCTGGGAAATGATAGTTTTTTGAACCCCCTTCCTATTTTCAGGTTAAAAGTACAACTTTACAAGTGAGAAAGACTCAAAATGGTTGTGTCTAAAATGAACACCATGTGGCCTCTATTCAAATATCTGCTTTCCTAACAAAGTCATATTCAAATCTTTGATTTCCTTCTGATTCCACATTATGTATATATAAAGGGCTTCCCTGGTGTCTCAGATGGTAAAGAATCTGTCTGAAGTGCAGGAGACCTGGTTTGATCCCTGGGTTGGGAAGATCCCCTGGAGGGGAGGGCATGGCAACTCACTTGAGTATTCTTGCCTGGAGAATCCCCATGGACAGAGGAGCCTGGCAGGCTATAATCCATGGGATTGCAATGAGTCGGACGTGACTGAGTGACTAAGTATACACGCACACAGCTGACCCTTGGATAACATGGTTTTGAACTGACTGTGTCCATTTGTAAAAAGGTTTTTAAAAAATATCTATACTATTATGTTTATGATCTGTAGTTGACTGAATTTGCAAACAGAGAATCTGTGAATGTGGAGGGCTGACTATGGGACCTCAGCATTCATTGATTTTGGTAACTGCCCAGAGCCTGGACTTGGGGCTACTGAGGAACAACTCTAGTTTGCATGGTGAAAGCAGGATGATATATAAAAGTTCATGCATACAATCTGGAGTTCATCAAAACTCTGTGGTTAACCCAAAGCTCTATTAAATATGAAGTTTATTTTTAGTGAGAACTATGTAAACGTTTTGTACTAGAAGATCAATAAATACATTTACTAAACTTTACAGTTGAAAAAACTATATCATTAATGTCCTACAGTGACAGTTTGGAATTTAAAAAGTGGATTAATCAAACATTTTCAAGAAGCACTTACCTCTGTGTAATTATAGTGTTTTGTATGTTGAATGCAACTTTGCTCCATGCTGTTCCAAGTACCTTGCAAACATTTACTTGTAATTGTGACAGTGCCCTTGTAAGTTCCCTTGAGTATGATAAAGTCGCTATACACTACAAAGAAACCAAGACCTGGAGGTAAAATGATTTGTCCTAGGATGTGTAGCCTGTTAATGAATAAGTGTAACCTTCTAAGTCTGACCAACCTCTTTATGCCTAACCTCACATATCTGGAGGTGACTTTTGTATGTGGCAAATTCTTTTCTGTTATAACCTAGAGGCTTCAAGTGAAGAAAATACATCTACGTCTTGCAGGAAGCATCCTTTTCTGTCCCTTGGCTCTGATCACAGTATCCCTCCATTTGCTTTCTTTGCTTATAAATGCAGCTTATGTTATATGGACTTGCCTCATTTAAGAGTAATATAAAATGACCAAAACTTGAGGGGTCTCTTTGCTAAAATTCTTTTGAAAGCTTCTTGACACTGATAATAATATAATCTTTATTTTCCCATCTCTCTTAGTTCTTAGTTCAGGCTGCAGGATTACACACAGTAGGGGCCAGATACTGAATCATACCAAGGAATATAAACTTAATTGAGGAATGGTGCTTATGATAAAGAATCCACTTGCCAATGCAGGATACATAAAAGACATGAGTTCCATCCCTGAGTCAGAAAAATACCCTGGAGGAGGGCATTGGCAACCCACTTCAGTATTCTTGCCTGGAGAATCCCATGGACAGAGGAGCCTGGTGGACTGCAGTCCATAGCATGACAAAAACTCAGAAATGACTGAAGCGACTTGAGCATGGTTGCCTGGGCAAAATTGTGATTAGCAAAGTTAAAGCTTGTCACTTCCCTTTCCCTCTTTCTGTCCTTGCTCAGTCTTGTTATTCTTCTCTATGGCTACTTCCTCTTCACCCACCCTATAGGAGGAGAAGGTATTGAGGTGATGAGGGAGGGCCTTTGCTGGGAGCTCAATGGCTCAACAACACTGCAGTGACCTTTGTCTAAATTAGCCATATATATATACACAATGCTTATATTTTTAGATCTTTGAGTGTAATTTTCCATTTCCCACTTAAGAAAATTTCCCTGCTAATTAATACTGAATATCTGATTCCAGGAACCATGCCTCAGGAGAATGTTCCTGCATGCAATGTGTATTAGTTATTAGGAACTGCCTGGCACTCATTTATAAAGCTGATTACAGGCCTCTCTTTTCCATCACTTACAGAATGTTCATAATAATTGCACAAGTTCAGGCAGACTATGTCTCTCCATGAAGCTATATACTTTCAGAGACAGAAATCTTTATCTTTATTACATGGCAGCTCACATCCATCACTTTTTGGAGGGTAGCTTATTTGCAGCCTGGTGGGAGTTATATAATCTGCCACTAAAATTTCAACAAGGAAACGAGAGAGAATTAAGAGAGATGTGTACTGCTCATCTTCCCACAAATTCTATTTTGTTAATAGAAATGAAATCTCAAATCATTGACAGAGTCTCCTGCCTGTTCGAAGTACCATTGTTAATCTAAGTCATTAATAATCTCATTCCCTCTATCTCTGTCTCTCTGTCCCTTTCTCTCTCTCTCTCTCTCTCTCTCTCTCTCTCTCTCTCTCTCCCTCACTCATACACACATGAAATGGATTGTGATCAATGTATAATGAACATTAGAAATACCCCTAAAGTCAAGTTAGTGGGGTCTATTTGGGTGTGATTTGGTCATTCTGATCATGACAGACACTAATTTTATATCATGTTTGAAAATGTCCGTTAGGTGGGATAGGTGGAATACCACTAGACTGTGTCCATCTGAGGCAGGATTTCTAAAGTGAAAGTATTAGTTGCTCAGCCACGTCTGACTCTTTGTGACCCTATGGACTGTAGCCCACCAGGCTCCTCTGTCCATGGGATTCTCCAGGCATGGATACTGGAGTGAGTAGCCATTCCCTTAGTATCCTGAACTCAGTCCTTTAGATGCCAGTAGCACCACTCAACTCCCCAGCTGTAACAAATACACATATTCTGAAGCACAAAATTACCCCCAGTTGAGAACCCCTGGTCTAAAGCTATCTCCTTTCTCCTGTTTCTTCCCCATTACAATTACCAAAGGTATCATTTTGAAAAAATTCATCTGAGACCTTTGTTTCTAAATAGCCACAGTTAAAAGGTACATGCATTTCTTAGGAAAGGAATAAGATACACACCAATGATTCTTTGTCTGCATACACACTAGGATCACTTGGAGATTTTTACAATATACTATTGTCTGGGTGTCCTTACTGCTCCCAGAGATTCTGATATTTTGGGTGTGATCTGGGAATTGGGATATTTAAAAACTCTTCCTATGATTCAAATCTACTACAAAGTTGGAGAATCAATGGTTCTGGAGATTTGCTTTTATGAAATGGTCATTAAAAAGCTGGCTATGTTAGATGCTTAACAGTATTCAAATCAGGAGAAACTGGTTTATGTGCTGGACTGTGGATATATCCTGGAAGGAAAATGGGAGATATGAACTGAGTAACAGCTAATGTTGATAACAGATCAAGTAGAGACTACTTGGGTCTGCTCTATATATTTTGGAAAGTACTCGTACTCCCTGCCTGTGTCTCCTACTTGACATAGATAAACACATGAAAATGCTATGTTAAGCTAGGAAGAGTATTTTTTTGATCAAGTTTATTGATAGAGACCAATTTTTGGTTAACATGAAGGCAGTCTTGAAGGGAAATAAAGTAGCCAATAGAAAAGCCACTCTAGAGCTGCTGCTGCTGAGTCACTTCAGTCGTGTCTGACTCTGTGTGACCCCATAGATGGCAGCCCATCAGGCTCCCCTGTCCCTGGGATTCTCCAGGCAAGAACACTGGAGTGGATTGCCATTTTCTTCTCCAATGCATGAAAGTGAAAAGTGAAAGTGAAAGTGAAGTCGCTCAGTCATGTCCGACTCCTAGCAACCCCATAGACTGCAGCCTACCAGGCTCCTCTGTCCATGGGATTTTCCAGGCAAGAGTACTGGAGTGGGGTGCTGTTGCCTTCTCCACTCTAGAGCAGGCCATGCCATAGAACAGAAAGTGACTGATTTTGCTTAGTCCCAAAGATGGACAATAGAGGTCTGCTTTAGTCTCTGACACCTATGCCTGATTTTATGCAGATGAGTGACAGCTGGAAAGGGCATACAACTCTGTCCTCATCTGGCTGCCTCCTTGTGTCACCCAGCACCCAGGGACTGCAGCAGAATTGGGTTCTTAGTGAAGTCTGGCTAAGCACCTGATAGGTTAAGAACAGAGGGCACTGTCATTCACTTAAAGGAATCAATGATGAACAGTAGACAAAACAACTTTATTTTACCACTAAAAGTCATGCTATGTCCATGCCATGGGCTTCCCTGGTGACTCAGCTGTAAAGAGTCCATCTGCAATGCAGGAGATGCAGGTTTGATCCATGGCTTGGGAAGATCCCCTGGCGAAGGACATGGCAACCTACTCCAGTATTCTTGCCTGGGAAATCCCATGGACAGAGGAGTCTGGTGGGCTACAGTCCATAGGTTCACAAGAGTCAGACAGGACTAAAACGACTGAGGATGCACATGCATGTCCAGGCCATAGGCAATCATTTCTGCCCCAAACAGATAGGTAAGGTAGCTACAAAGTGTCTCCAGCTTCTCTTAACAACCCATTATGTGTGAATCTGTCAGTCTTTGAATTTTCCAAATTCACCCTGAATTAATTTATGTTTTCAGTCATTTTAATTTTGGGGAAAAACAATGTAATAACCCTAATATTTTTCATTTGTCCTAAAAGTGTGTACTAGAATTAGCAAATCCAAAGGTTAAAAAGGAACCTAATTAGAGGTCATTAAGCCCAGTGATTCTCAAATTTTAATGTGCATACGAATCACTTGAGTAGTAGTTAAATGCTGCCAATCAGGGGATTAACAGCATCAGCTTGACTTGGGAACTTGTTAAAACTACAAAGTCAAGGGCCCTCTTCTGCAGACTATTGCATGGGAATTGGCATTTATAACAAGATCCTCATGCAATTTTTTATACATAGGAAAGGCTGAGAATCATGTAGCTGGAGCAGCTTCTTTGAAGATTCATTGTAGGGTAGGGAATCTCTCTAGGCTTTATATTATAGTCTACTGAATAATTGTGTATTCACATTCTCTAGGCTTGCTTGCTTTAGTTCACTTCTCCAAACTATCACTGATATCTGCTATGTTCCAAGCATTGAGCCTCTAGTAGTTAACAAAGCATTCTCTGATCTTTAACTTTTGTCTTTTTCCTCCATGTTCATAATTACTAGAGTTCCCCTTTTTGAACCTTTTTCAAATGTTGTTACTTGGGGTGACCAAGACCCATCTGACACCTGGTTTTAAATGAGAGCAAGAGAAATCCCAAGTTGGATTACAGAAATATTTTCCTCACTGGGTCTTTATTACTTCTAAATTTGCTCTTTCCAATCATTTATCCACACAGCAGGGTTATGATCTTTTGAACACCTCTCACCATTCCTTCATTAATCTCTATGATCTAACTGTAATGATTTTCTTGAAAGCCTCAAGCTCTGTGATACCTTAATAACTTCACTTATGCTTTTCCCATACTGTGGAATAGTCTCCTGTTCTGGTTAATGTCCACTAATTTTTCGGAACATTATCTTAAGTGGAATTTCTTCAGAGAATCTATACTTGAGCTTCTCTCAGTCCAAATCAACAATTTTTGTTATCATCTTTCATTCTAGCCCCTTATATTTCCTTAGTGACACAACATGAAATTGTGAATATAATTTACAATAGTATGTTTATTTGGGGGATTATTTTTAAGGGGTCTCTTCTACCATAATCTAAGCTCCATGGGCCTAGCAACTATGTCTGGTTCTTCACCATGGGTGCTTAAGACTTAGAATAGCATTGCACATGCTCAGTATTTGTTGAATGCAATGTGTATCTTCTCTTATCAGCCTGTCTAATATTATTTCCCCAGGTGACTGTTTAATTCATTGTCATGTTTTATTTTCTTTGTAACAATTATTGTTAGCTCAAACTCTCTTGTTGAATAACATATTTATTTATGTTTTATTGTCTGCCTCCTCCAACTAAACTATCAATTCTATAAGTGCAGACCCTGAAGCATACTGCCTGGGTTTAAATCTTAGCTTTACTACTTACTGCATTTACACCTGTGAGAAAGTCCCTCATTTAAGCCAGCCCCCATGCCTCATTGTTAAAATTATAGTAATAATTGTCCCTATTTCATAAGCCTGCTGTGAGAATTAATTGAAATACAATATATAAACCACCTATCAGGCTGCCTGTTGTGATGACGGTAGTTATTATCAGTATTACTCATATCTATTTTTTGGCAAATTGATCAGTACCACTAACATGGTAAGTGTTCCATAAATATATTTTGAATATATTAAGGAAAGTGTTATACCTAATTAGACATAAAAATAATATTTAGCTTTTGAGGAACAGTGCCATTTTACCAAGTTTCATAGAAGTTATTTATCTGCTATAGCATACTATAAAATTCCCCATTATGATTATGAGCAGAAGGGAAGTAAGTTAGCCTTTGCTGCTGATAGTTCTGATATTGGGTTAAAGAGTGATAACTCTTAAACATCTAGATCCAATTCCAGTCCCTTAATCAGTGTGACTAGATATTCTGCTCTTAGAACAGCTGTTCAATTAAATTCTTCAGTACACACCCTATTCCCACCCTCACTTGGCCTATGGTGAATATAAATTTTGAATTGGTTTTAGTGCTACTGTGAAGATAACTTTTGTCTGAGCAAGAAATGTATTCTAAGGGTAGAATTGGATGCTAATTTAAATTCTTCCTCCCCTCCCCTTTTCTACAAATGTTAGGATATTCAGACAAGTTGGAGCAGGGAGATTCAAGCACTTAATTCAGCCCTCTCTACACATATATGAAATAGAGAAGCTTAGTGATTTAACATACTCTGTATTTTATTGTACTGTCATTTTTTGTATATTTAAGTTTGGTTAATACAACTTTGACAGCAGGGTGGAATGTGATTTAGATTTTAATATTTTTAGCTACAGCAATGGCAATGTATTATTTCTGCATATGGAAAGATTCCATTTCTCTGATTGACTGATATAGCAGAGGGGACAAATATATATCCTCACGTTACTTTTGAAAAATAGAAGTGAAAGATCATCTCTCCATGTCACCAATGTCATGACATAATAGATGCTTTGAATTATTCACTTGGTGCCAAAGATTCCATCAAGTTTTAAAATATATGTTTATATATTTAAAATGGGGCTACAGCACAGGAAATATAGCCAATATTTTATAATAATTTAAATGGAATATAATCTATACAAATATTGAATCACTGTGTTATACACATGAAAATAGAATAATTTTATAAATCAACTATACTTCAATGAAAAAGGGAGTTAATTTTCAAAATTGATCTTTTAACATTTAGAATGCTATTATTTTAAAAAGAATCACACAATAATGCTTAAGTAGGTTAAATTATGGGGCTTTCCAGGTGGTGCAGTGGTAAAGAATCCACCTGTCAGTGTAGGCAACGCAAGTGATGTGTGTTTGATCCTTGGGTCAGGAAGATCTCCTTGAGAAGGAAATGGCAACCCACTCCAGTATTCTTGCCTGAAAAATTCCATGGACAGAGGAGTCTGGTGAGCAAGTCCATGCAGTCACAAAGTATCAGACATGAGCTACTGAGCATAGACTCAGATTAAGTTATGCCTGTCCAAATGTAAAATTCTGAATGCAAACAACTCATAAGGCAGATTTTCATACTGTTTCTAGAAGCCAGCCTGATAAAGAGGCTCTACTATAATGATTTTGCACTGTGAAGATGAAAATTTCAGTAGCATCAATTCGGGTTAAGTAAAAATGAGAGAACCGGAGTCTGTTTGACCTAAAAGCAAATACATGTGAGTTCTAGTCCAAGATTTAGGAAAATAGTTGGCCTACTTCCAGGCCTTTGAAGCAGACATATAGTTATCCTCATCATAAGCATGTGCCCTCCGTTCATACATGATTTGAGTTAAAGAGGATGTCCTTTTATTCACTCTGCATAAATAAGCAGTATTTTAATAAGGTTGGAATAATTACCATGGATCAGTGAACTAGGTCCTTGTTGGTCTTAACATTGTTTCCACAACTGTGCCAGATGTGTGATAGTTATGCAATATATTGTTATTGAACAAATAAACATATTTCTGTTATTTTAAAAATCATTAAAAAATCATAGTTATTAGTTGGAACTTGGGTATATCTTCATGCATTACTTGGAAGGTTGAAACTCTCCCTAAGGGTTAAGATGTCTTTGGGACAAAGTTTGAAATTCACGGGTGACTGTCACTATGAAAACTGAGATGAAACAATTAACCACTGCTAGTCTTCTTCTGTTATTCTGAATCCTATACCATAGTCTTGCTTCTACATTTTTTTTAGCCTCCCTTGTCCTGCCCTATTTACTTGTATTCTATCTGCAGGCTACAATTGAGGGAATATTAATGGAGGAGACAAGGTAAGGCAAAATGTAGAAGAAGTGTGGAAGTTATAGTGAATGGAGTTTCATAATCTGAGAAAGTGAAATGTGATGAGACTTCATGAAAAGAAAAATAGTGCAATTCCCTTTTATTTTCTGGCATCTCTTTCCAAGAATGAATTTCACTGATAGAATATTTTCAGGGATATAGCAAATCAGATTAGGTTAAAAAAAATCAGCACTTCTGTCTGAAGAGGAGAAAAAGGATACTGAGGAACCAGCGCTAGACTATGGCAAGCACAGCTTCCGATCTACCTGAAATAGCATTTTAGATAACTAGGAAACAAGAATGTGAATGCATTTTGGAACTTCTTTTCTGAATGTGGATATGCTTCTACTATCCAGACTGTCAGGATAGCCAGAGGCTAGTGTCAGACACCATTAGACTATGACACTTCCTCAACAATCTGAATTGAAGCATGTAGCTCTCTACTTAGGGAAACAATCTGGCATGACAGTGTCCCATGATATAGTTTAAACCCAGGTAACTGGATTCACTATTTATTATGGCACCATTTTAGTAGGAGATTTTCTCATCAGGTCAGCCTGAAGCAAAATTGAGAATAAAGGTAGTTTTTTTCTATATGAACAACTTTTTTCAATCCAAGGTACATCGCTGTCCTGGGTTCACAGTCTCTGGCTTGCAGCTCCAATTCTGACTACTCTCTCCTTGAGATAATCCTTCAGGATGCTCCACCAAAATTCCATGCCAAACATGTGCTACATAAGCAGGATGGTGTGTTATGAACCCTAAGTATAGGAAAGGACAGTCAAAAAGTTCAAAGAAAAAATGGAGCTGACTCCATTCCTTGTAACCCAAGAGAGAAACTTAATAGAAGAAACACTCAAAGGTATAATTATGAACATGAGAAATTATTCAAATGAAGAAGAAAAGGACAAATAACTGGCATGAGATATAAGAATAGTAGAAGAAAGACTAAGATTAAGATTGAATGTGGGCTTATAAGGGCTAAGATTCATAACAGAGCTTTAGAAGTTATATTTCCAATAAGAGAGGAGCAAGGAGGGTCTGATGTTTGAGTTCACAGAAAAAAAAAGTAGAAATGACTCCTTCGTTCCTTTTGTGTTTCTGTCTTCTCTAACTCTGAGAGTGGACCTCATACCAGAATGAGTAGTAGGCACACGTTAAGATATAATTAAATTTCCAGTGAATTTAAAGAAAGGACCTGAGTACTTGAAATAATTCCATTAAAATATAATAAAGAATTCACCCATTATATTGTTCACCTTTTACTAATTGTCTTTGATTAATTTTTGGAAGATAGAGGTGTAAGACATACAAACAGAACCTTAAGGTTCAAAATCAAATGAAGGTAAATTCTGCATATTAAAGACAAGCAGTTTGATATGAAATCTGGGTAAAATCATATGCTAAATAAGTAAAAGGGTGATTGATGAGTTTGTTCCAAAATATTCAATCACCTTTATGATGAAAATAAATGGATAAATATATTATGTTCTAGGACAGAAAGACACCAAACTATAAACTTGTCAGATTCTCAACATTTATAGATCCAGTGACATCCCAGTCAAAATACTTAAGGGTTTTCAGGAACCTGACAGAAAGATTCTAAAACATATATGTAAGAACACAAAGCCAAGAATAATCAAGACATTCTTAAAGAAGAAAAACGTAGAAGGGACTTGTACCATAAAATATCAAGACATTATAAAATATACTCATAAAATCAAGGTGGTATTTTCTCTGATAGATATACCAGTGGAACAGAATAGGTATGATTTGAGACAAAGGTGAGACTGCAAATCAGTGGATAAATGAATGAGCTTTGTTATCTAAGTGGTGGGGAAATATGAAAACCAATCCAAACCTCTAGGATTACAGTGTACTCACAAATATGAAAGATAAAACTATCAAGATATTTTGAAGATGAGACAGGAGAATACTTTGAAAACCTTGTTATATGAACTTCTTAAGACATAAAAAGCTCAGTCCATAAAAGGAAAGCGAAGATAAATTTGAGTACAATAAAATAAGGAGAACCTTTTATCAAAGTAAAGAATAGATGTTTTAAAAAAAATCTGGGGAAGTAAGTTTTCAATAGATAGAATTGAAAAGTGACTGGTCTCTCAGAATGGATAATGAATTCCGAAAAATGTTAGGAAAAAGTATATATAAGAAAGTTGTTAAGAAAGTAAATACCAAGAATTCTTATCAGAAGGATACAATTTTTTTTCTTCATTTTAATTTTTTTATATCTGTATGAGATGATCAATGTTAACTGAACCTACTGTGGTAATCATTTCACAATATATGTAAATCAAAACATCATGCTTAGGCCTTAAACTTATACAGTGATATAGGTCAATTATTTCGCACAAGTGTTAAAAAAAAGAAAAAGGCAAGTCCTTCTTGAGTAAAATGCATAGGCGTTTCAGAGAAGGAAGCACACACATGACCCATAAACATATGAAATGATTGTCAACTTCTCTGATCATAATAAAACTTCAAATTAAACCTGAGATATCATTTCACATCCTCAATATTGGCAACAGTTTAAAAGGCAGTCAATTCTAAGTGTTGGCCAGGATAAGGATGATGGGAACACTCATCCACTGCTGTGGGGTAAAATGGTAGAGCGAATTCAGAAAACAGTTTTTCATTTCCTGGTAAAGACAGCTAAGGTACTTCTTGTTGTTCAGAGAAGCAAGTTACATGGTACCATGTTACATGGTACCTTGAAATTAGTTTTGAATAACAGGATGTGAGCAGAAGTGACATGTCACTTCTGGATGGAGGCATTTAAAAACAGATATAAGTTTTGCAATTGCTCTTCCCCTGCCTCAGTGACCAGGAAACTGTGTGTTGCAGTGGTGATACCATAAAATGAAAGCAATTTTGGTCATTGATTTTACAAATGGAGGAAGGTTTTTGACTTGCAGAGTTCTGACTTTGTATGAGTAAAAGATAAACATTTGAGCCACTGAAATTTTGATCATCTTTATTATAACAGAATCTAGGCTATCCTAACTATCCGATACCCTGTGACTCAGAAATTCCACTGTTATATAGATACTCCTGTATAAGAATAGTTTATAAGAATAACAACATTGCCCATAGTAGCAGGGAACAGAAAATAAATATCTATGAGGAGTCATGTGAGAAACTAGACAGAAGTAAAAATAAAGGAATCATTATATATATGAAAATGTATGAATATGAAATGCACAGTGTTTAGAAAACAAAGCAAGATTCAGAAGAATACAAAAGTATGACTCCATTTTTAGAAATTCAATAAGATGCATAACAATGTATTATTTAAGAACATATATGCAGGTGGTAGACTCTAAAAAGAATATAATTAACACAAATATCAGAATATTGGCTACTCTTGCAGTTTAAAGATTAAAATTGGGAGTAATAATATCCATAATAATGATAGCCACTAATACTATGTGCCAGATAATAATCTAGATACATTTTTATTTACTAACATTTGTGCAAGTCTCTCAGTTATGTCCAACTCTTTGTGACCCCATGGACTACACAGTCCATGGAATTCTCCAGGCCAGAATACTGGAGTAGGTAGCCATTCCCTTCTCCAGAGGATCTTCTCAATAAGGGAAGCTCAAGAATACTGGGGTGGGGTACTAACGCATATATATGGAATTTAGAAAGATGGTAATGAGAACCCTGCATGTGGGACAGCAAAAGAAACACAGATGTATAGAACAGTCTAGTGGACTCTGTGGAAGAGGGTAAGGGCGGGACGATATGGGAGAATGGCATTGAAACATGTTAACTACCATATGTGAAATCAATCGCCAGCCCAGGGTTGATGCTTGGGGCTGGTGTACCGAGATGACCCAGGGAGAGGGAATCGGGAGGGAGGAGGGAGGGGGGTTCTGGAGGGGGAGCATATGTGTACCCATGGCAGATTCATGTCAATGTATGGCAAAACCAACACAATAAAGTAAAGAAAATTAAAAAAAAAAAAAAAGAATACTGGGGTGGGTAGCCTATCCCTTCTCCAGGGGATCTTCTCGACCCAGGAATCAAACAGAGGTCTCCTGCATTGCAGGCGCATTCTTTACCAACTGAGCTGTCAGGGAAAAATGTATATGGCAAGTGCCCTTATTATTCCCATTTTGTATGTTGGAAAAAGAAGCACAGGGCAGATGTGCAATATTCCTGATTTCATGAAGATAGCTGAGTAGTAGACCTTGAAAATTGAACTGACAGGTAGATATGGTTCTGCATTCCTAACTATTCCTAACTGCTAAAATAGAAAGTGGCACATGGTGCCCTTCTAAAGCATTGATAATATTTTATTTCCCAACCTGGATGATAAATATATAAAATTTTATCTTATCATTCTTAATTATACTGTACAAAGTTATTTTATGTAGTACTTAACATCTATGAAAAAATAATAGAAGAGAGTAACAACATTTAATTCCTCAAAGAATTGGGAACCAACAACACTTTGGGTTTCCTTTTTAGAGAAATCACAGAAACCGAAGGAAGCCTGGATTGGAGCTATTAACACAAAGGATATAATAAACCTTTGGGGAGGCCAAAGATGGTTGTCAAGAACTCTGTCTGTGCATTTGTGTGTGTGTGTGTGTAAATTATTTCAGCTTCATCTATGGATTAGCTAGGTACAATAGTGGAGGAATTGTTTCAGGGAGAACTTTGGTATCCTCTTATTTCTTCTCTGGCTTCCCAGGTGGCTTAGTGGTAAAGAAAAAAATAGTCTATTTCCAGTATAGGAGATGTAAGAGATGGGGGTTTGATCCCTGGGTTGGGAAGATTCCCTGGAGGTGGGCATGGCATCCCACTCCAGTATCATTGCCTGGAGAATTCCATGGACAGAGGAGCCTGTAGGACTGCAGTACATGGGATCAGGAAGAGTTGGACACAACTGAGTGACTGAGCGCACACACTCTCACATTTCTTCTCTACATTGCCTTAGGATGATCACTGCCTATCTATCACTAAAGAAATTGACAATGACAGCCCAAATTCTTCTGGTGCTGGTGGATGAATGTCAGGGCACTGTGAAGACCTATTGGTGTTTAAGAAGCTGGTATGGACAAATGCAGACTGACCAGCTGGTCTAGGGCATTCATTCATTCCCCCTATTCCTCACCATGGATCATGGAGATCTCATGGATCATAGACTAAGGAAACTGCCACTTTTAGCACTGCTTATTCCCCAAACCTTAGTGGTTGTGCAGTTAAGTGACTTACACAAATAAATCCATTTAATAGTGGTTCTTTGGTGTATATAGCAGGCACTGTCTCTTGGGATGTATCCCCTACCAGGTATGATACAAACTGACTTATAATGTGGCCCATCCCCAACACATAAAACCAGACAAGGTAGATTATATCTCTATGGGACCAAGAATGCAAAGACCAAAATAACTAGACACCTGAGGAGTAAAAGAACAACAAATAAGTGAACAAAACATCACACAAAGAAGAATTATTGGAACAAAGAAATCAAGAGTGTCAAATAATAATAGATATCTTCAAAGCAGTAAAGGATATTATTAATATTATGAAACAGAAACATGAAGATCATTAAACATGTATGTGGAATCAAAATATTAATAATTAAAATAAAGAATACAGGAATAAAGGAAAATATAATAGTGTGAAAGGAAAATAGGAAAAAATGGAGAAAAAGTTCTACTCTAATGGTGTTTACAATAAATATAATTATGCTAAACTTATAAACTCACCAATCTAAAGACAATTTTTTCAATTGATTTTTAAAAACCAATAACATTGTCTACAAGAGAAATACATAAAGTAATAAAGTTTAAAATAAAATTATGGAAAAGATACAACAAGCAAGTAAAAGCAAAAATAAACTATAGAAAGAAAGAGTTAGTCA
>ML664037.1:476959-504914 GCA_007570785.1 Antilocapra americana | reverse complement strand
TGTGTTCTCTCTCTCTCTCTCTCTCTCTCTCTCTCTCTCTCTCTCTCTCTCTCTCTCTCTCAATTAAAACAGGAAAAGAGTATTTATTAAAAAGTTAGAATACAGTGATCTGCCTTGGTTTCTAGGATAAAAGTAAGGTATGTCAAGGAGTGGGAGTAGGTGAGGATTGAAGGGAAGGTGCAACGAGTGAGAATTATACTGTTCATTGACCTAATGCAATTCCATTACTGGGCTTGTAAAATACAGGAAAATGGTTTATTAAGAAGATGGCATTCTCATTTGACTCTATCCTTTTGGAATTCCTTAGAGTTCAGATTGAAAAACAACTCTTATGAATAAGAAAGGGGAAACTTCCCTGGTGACTCCATGCTCCAAATGCAGGGGGCCTGGGTTCATTCCCTGGTCAGTAAACTAGACCCCACATGCTGCAACTATGGTACAGCCAAATAAATAAATAAAACCAAATAAATAAGAAAGATACATGAGGATTGTTAGACTCAGTTAATTGCGATGTACCCCAGACCAATACTTCAGAGATAAACTGAAAAGAGGCAAGTGGCCAGAGAATTTTAACAATAACCGTGTAAATCCTGAATAACCTGGTTAATTAAATCAAAAGTAAGATGTGAAACACACTCTCCAGGCTTGCTCATGTCTGTCTCTGAATAATGACAAACTTTCCCCTTCAAGTCCAGATTTGGATTCAGCTCTTCTCAGAGTATCACCAGATTAGCACTGACCTCTTGCTCCTCTGCTCTTTATCCTCCGCTGCCTCTTTGTGACCCCATGGACTACATAGTCCATGGATTTCTCCAGGCCAGAATACTGAGTGGATAGCCTTTCCGTTCTCCAGGGCATTTTCCCAGCCCAGGGATGGAACCCAGGTCTCCCGCATTGCAGGCAGATTCTTTACCAGCTAAGCCACCAGGGAAGCCCCCTCCACTGCCACCAACTTCAATTCTTTGTATTCTAGGCTCTTCAGTCCTTGTATCATATTTACATTTCCTTTCAGTTGTATTAGTTTGCATTTGTTAGTTTTTCTTAGACTTTGCAAATATTGTTAATTTTTTACCCTTTATTAGGTAGTGAACTTTCAGCCCTCAGTACTATGGTCTTTCTATTTTATTATCATAGAATCTATAACACTCTCTGATTTTATTGCTTTGGAGAGGCCTCTCAGATTATTAAGATTTCTTAAGTAGCCTGGGATAAATTATTTCACTCTGAGAGTAGTTAGGACAAAACTGAGATTAGAGTAGTCACTGACTTTGAGTTGTAGCTTTCTAATCTCCAAGTAGCTTTTTTGTTCCCCTACCCTAGGCCATGTTAAAAAATAAATAAATAACACTCATGAAGGAGAGTAGAAATGGAGATAGAGGTGGATAGAGAGAAGGAGAAAGAGAGAGAAATAAATTAATTGGTGCTGGTTTGCTTGGTGCTGGTGGTGTCCTATGCAGAATACTTCTGAACAACTCTTGGCACTCTTTGCAGAAAAGTAAAGAATAGGTATAGTTCTTATAGAATGATAGTTCATGGAACTCTCCCATTTTGGAATAGCTTGTTCAAAGGCATTATCTATGTGCAAAGCCATGAAATAGGACTTCCCCTATTTCTACCAGTTGGGAATCTGCAAAGGAGGATCCTATCTTCCCTATCTCCCCTTTGAAACCTTCCAGTCCATGTCCTGTGATATCTGGATCTCCATCCTTTACAGATGCTGGCTTTCATTTTACAGTTCAAATAACTTTCCTCTGGGTGCTATGTCCATCCACCCTCTTAACTTATATTTCAGCTTCTTAACATTAATAAATCTAATGTCCTTGCTTCATATGTTAATTGTCCAGAAACTCCTATGTCCTTACTTCAAGAATATCCTATTTTATAATTTTCATATATAGTAATCTTCATTCATAAACAATATTTTCATCGTGTTAATAAATCAAAGATAGGGTCATTTTATGATATCATGGGGTGGTACATGGGGGACAATCTTCTTTTCTCTCATTTTATTCTTGATGACAAAAGAGCTACTTGCCCTGCTCATAGTGTGTAATGATTAGTTGTAGAAGAAAAAGACTCCTATGGATTCTTTATTAAGCTGACTTGAGTTCTATTCTTCAAACATTGCTTCCAATGATGACACAAGGGAAATGGCAATAGACTTTATTAGAAAGTTCTCATTTCATTGTGAAACTTAAACTGTTCATTGATTAAACTATTAGGTCACAGGTAAGGATCTTGGTATAAACAAAATAGTTAATTGTCTGGAAATAAACTTTACATCCAGGCTATTTATTAGGAAGATTTCTGACACTATTTTCATGATCCCTGCAGAAGGGAAAAAGACACCAAAGCAAAAGAAATCCTATTTTATACTTGCAAAGCATGATGGTCACATGTAAAACAACTGGATATTTGAGGGCATAAATTATTAGAAATGTAAATATATCAATATAGTCTTAATGCCATTGATGCATACTTATATTACATCTGTTTTACGTTTGCTTTAACTGCATGTTGCTCCCTGGTACATTATTATTTTATAGTTTCTACACAGCTAACGGCCTGTGTTTGCAGCATATCAATGCATTTGCTTTTTACATTTTTAGAATTGCATTGTGCCACAATATCTTACCAGATAAGCAGTTAAAATTCATTAACTTGGATCCCAGTATTTACAAGCATTTATATAAAGATTGTATTACCTTCTGTTTATAATTGGGAAAATGAAAGGGTTTTCTAGGCCAATGAATATAGTAACAAAGATTAGAAAGTGACTATTTGTACTGCTTCGGAAAAGGCAATGGCACCCCATTCCAGTACTCTTGCCTGGAAAATCCCATGGACAGAGGAGCCTGGTAGGCTGCAGTCCATGGGGTCGCTAGGAGTCAGACATGACTGAGCGACTTCACTTTCACTTTTCACTTTCATGCATTGGAGGAGGAAATGGCAACCCACTCCAGTGTTCTTGCCTGGAGAATCCCAGGGACGGGGCATCTGGTGGGCTTCCGTCTATGGGGTCGCACAGAGTCGGACACGACTGAAGCGACTTAGCAGCAGCAGCAGCATTTGTACTGCTTAGTAAAATGTTTCTTTACAAAAGTTTTGAAATAATTATTTGCAGTCAAAATTTGGTATACTTTTCATGACAAAACTTTTATCTTTACATTGAAGTGGGTTCCTTGGTAACTGACTATATGGTACTTATTTAGGCTTATTAATACTATAGTGTTTATTTGAAATAATGGTGCTCCTTTTCTCTCAAAATACTTTATCAATTCAGACCAGCTATTCAAGTTAATTTTGCTATAGTAAGTTGCATTAGAAAGAATACTTGATCAAGAGTCAGGTAACCAGGATTCTTGTCATAGCTGTGCCCTTTGAAATTACATGAACTTCAACATATATTACATCTCTAGTCCTTGTTTTTCTAGTTTAAAAAATTAGGAAGAGCTGTTTTGATGCTAAAATATAATGATTGTCTGACAGTTACCTGAGTTGGCCAGGATTTGCATGTGTTAAATCTATTAACATATCAGCTAAAACCTTTCTGCAGGTACTTGATCTACCTTTAAATGACCATTAGATTAGGGACAGACTCCTGGTCCAAAGTGAATCTATCAGATAATGAGTGTTTATTTCCTGGGCATTTAGAGTTGAGGCACTGACAGAATATGACAATTAAGGAAAGGGTTCTTAAAGAAAATGACCATGTGAAATTTTGACCAGAGTTAACTAGAGAAAAAGTCTAAGCCAACTGAGGCTGGAAGTATAGAGGATCACAGATCCATGAATACAAAGAAAAAGTAAATCTGCAAAGAAAAATGAGAGAATTAAGTACATACATAGATAGAAATGGAGATTAGAGAATACATAGCTCACAAGAAATAGGAAAAGTAGCTTCAGTTTTTGACTTTGCAGTTTCAGTTCCACTTGAACAAATAGTGTTTGGGGTTCAGTCCTTGGATATCTGTAAGTTTATTTGTTATATCCATACAATAACCCTCTGTTGGAGTTTCCCTGGTGGCTCAGTGGTAAAGAATCCACCCCCCAATACAGGAGATGTGAGTTCATTCTTTGGGTTTGGAAGCTCCCCTGGAGAAGGAAATGGCAACCCACTCCAGTATTCTTGCCTGGGAAATCCCATGGATAGAGGAGCCTGGTGGGATGCAGCCTATTGAGTCACAAAAACAGCTGAACACAACTGAGTGACTAAACAACAACAACAAAACCTATGTTGACTTATTCTACCGTGATTGTAATTCTAATCTTTGAGTAAGATTATATAATTAATTACCAACTAATTTTAATTTAATGTTATATACTAAGTGCTATGGGAAAATCAAAATTAAGAATAAAATTCAAGACATGGTCCTTATAAATAAAATCTTGGAGATTGGTAAAAAACAATAAACTAACACATAAAAAGAGTGAATGATACTTGCCAACATTTATTTTAGACACTTCAAATGAAATTACATATCACAGATAAATCTATAGTTATACTATATACATGATTTTGTCATCATAATCTATGTGTGCTTATAGTTGTTATACTATGAATAGAAATAATTTTTGCAAACACATGTACAGGATGATATATTGGGTACAGATTGTTGTGGGTGTGTGTTACTGGAAGAATTAACTCATTTCTATTCATGGTCAATTTAATCACTGGGATCAGTGCTTGGGGGAAGAAACTATACGTTCTTTTTTCAACTTGAGCACCCTTACTTCATATAGACATCAATAAATTAAATTGATTAATGATGCAAGCAGGTTATATTATGAATAGGAAAACATGAATTTGACCCCATATTGCTGTGAGGAATATTTTCGTTTAGTCTTTTCTAAACTAATTCTATAACTTATTTATTGTTTATTATCTGTGGCCACTGAAGTCTCTACATAGTTACTTACTGGTCAGCTAATAATTAGATTGAGATTTCCTTTAAAGCCTAAGACCAGTAAATCTCCTATTCTTTGGCATGCATCTCTGTGTATGTTGGGACATACTTTTAACTGTTAGCCAGGCAGTTTATAACTCTGCCTTAGCTTTCAAATCCTGATTATGCAGAGTCTCAAGGTCAGAAGTAAAAGCTTACAACCTTCTTAAGACTTTGTGGATGTGTACACTGTCCCACACATGCACAGCCATAGGCATGTGTGTAGCTCTCTAGATGCCCAGGAATATATCTGAGCTTAAAGAAAACCCTATGCACATCTCATTCTCTTTTAACTTTTAGATTAGCCTAGTGTTTGTTCTATCTCTTATTTACTACCTCAGGTAGCCAAGATAGTCAATAATTGCCTCTGATGATTTGCTCCAAGAAACTTCCCCAGGAAAAAGACTTTTCACACTAGCAAAACTCCAAATCTGGTCAAATAAAGATTGACTTGTGACTGGTATCTTCTAGGGGACCATCTCCAAATCAAATAATGACAGTTATCTAGAAATTTACCTTTGAAGGGGAATCTAGCTTTTGTTGTCCCTCTAGTTGTTACCAGACTCCTGCTTTTCACCATTATATGCCTGTTTTCAGTGCTACCATGGAGATTTTAAGGGGACTATAAGAATAAGGCAATTTAAAACACTACAAAACTTGCTATTCTAACTGAGATCCAGTCATTTTTCTTAATTAAAAACTCCCCAAATTGCTGCAAGCCTTCAGTTAATTTTGAGTACTGAAATGCTGATTCTCATATATACTGTTGTTGTTTAGTCACTAAGTTGTTTCACCTCTTGTGACTCCATGGATTGTAACCCACCAGGCTCCTCTGTTCATGGAATTCTCCAGGCAAGAATGCTGGAGTGGGTTGTCATGTCTTTCTCCAGCGGATCTTTCCAACCTAGGGATCCAACCCACATCTTTTGTGTCTCCTGCATTGGCAGGCAGATTCTTTACCACTGAGTCACCAGGGAAGCCCAGGAGAAATGGGTGAAGGTGGTTGAACTTTTGGTTATTAAGGTGAATAATTGTTATTGGTGTTGCTGCTGCCAAGTCATGTCAATCATGTCCAACCCTGTGTAACCCCATAGTCGGCAGCCCACCAGGCTCTTCCATCCCTGGAATTCTCCAGGCAAGGACACTGGAGTGGTTTGCCATGTCCTTCTACAATGCATGAAAGTGAAAAGTGAAAGTGAAGTCACTCAGTCGTGTCCAACTCTTAGCGACCCCTTGAACTGCAGCCTACCAGGCTCCTCCATCCATGTGATTTTCCAGACAAGAGTACTGGAGTGTGGTGCCAGTGCCATCTCCGCTCGTTGTTGTTTTTAGTTGTTAAATCCTGTCTGACTCTTTTGTGATAGCATGGACTGTAGCCTGCCAGACTCCTCTGTCCGTGAAATTTTCCAGGCAAGAATACTACAGTGGGTTGCCATTTCATTCTCCAGGGGATCTTCTTGAGCCAGGGATTGAACTCATGTCTCCTGCATTAACAGGCAGATTCTTTACAACTGAACCACCAAGGAAGCCCTCTGATACACACACACACACACCATGCACATATGTATTTATATATGTAAATTTATTCTTATTCAGAGGCAACTATTAACATGATACTTATCCTCCTTGTTGCATAAAAATATATTTGAAAACTTTCCCCTATCATTAAATTTCTTTCTAAATTATGGGAATTTAAGTTTTCATAGTATTCTCTTCCTAGTTCCAAGGTTTCCTAGGCTTCTATTTTCCATGAGTATTAATGAGTCTAATGGTTTACCTAAACCACTGTAACTCAGATTTTACTGGCTATTTTCCTTATGCATACATTCATGATTAGTCACTTCAGTCATGTCATTTTCCTTATAAACCTAATGTAAAATTTCAAATATACACAAAATCTTTCCTACTTAACTATTAATTGTTTGCTCTGTGTCTTTGAATAGGATTTTAAATGAACCATTGCCTACAAATGTATATAATTAGAATTAATTCATAAGAAGGGTTTTCTGTACAACCTGGTAAAGTGTATGAATATATTTTATGCTCTTGTTATGGCCTGCCAAACTGCCTCTTAGACTTTATTTTTAAAGGCATTTTTTTGCCTTGAAATTGTCTAAATTCTGGTACAAAAACCTCTTCCATGCATTTAAAATCTTTCCTGCATTAATGTAAGTAAACTATCTTTCTGAATATTACACTATATTTCTTGAAAAATCAAAATTTACTGGGACAAAAGTGTACCCCTATACACTATTTAGTGAAGTGCAAATAATTTCCCACTTTTTACATTATAATTTGTCTCTTCAGTTTACTGTGTAGTTTCAAAATTTTTGTTCCATTTTTAATGATGATTTTATATTCTGTTTAAAGTTAGTTTAAATTCACAAGTAAAGATAAACCCTTATGGTATTGCAGCTATTGGAGGAAAGTCGTTCAAGTCTCTGAAAGTATAGAGATGGCTATTTACTACTACTTGATGATTCCATCTTCTCTGGGTGTAAGCTCCCAGGAAAAGCTTTTAGTCCAATTTTAATCTTCAATTTTCAAGGCAATATTCATTCAATTTATGCTGCTGCACATTCAAAAAGTCAATTTATCAAAAATCTCTGATCTTAGGCAATAATTATCCTACGCTCCCTAGAGTTACATGTCTTTCATTTGGCTGCTTGTTTAAACTGGCAAGTCTGTGTTTCTCTTTCTTGGATCTTCTTGTTTTATTTTATAAGTGTAAAATTGCAGGAGATTAAAGAATCAGTATGCATAGTAATACCAATGATAAGTACAACATTTGAAGGAAAGATATAGAGGATATGACTGTAAGACTGATCTTAACCAGAATGAATTATTGTTTGTTTCAATATGGTTGAGAGGAAATGACTAGTCTGTCACTGCATAGTTCATTGGTTGGAACATTATAATAAATGCTACCATTGTTAGCAATGTTTTTTATTCATTTTCTTTAAGATCTTATTTCTTTGTGTGACTACAAATTGTCCTGATATTTGGAGTTTCAAAGACATGGCATATTCTCTGTCGTTAAGATTTAGACCTTTTTCATTAATCTACAGGTACAAATAAATGAATCTAATGGGTGATGGTGTAAACTAAAATATCAACTTTGTTAATGTGGTTAATAATTTAAGTATTATGCACACTTAGTTACCTGTATTTCCCCAAATCTCTATAGCCTCTGGACAGAAGAAGCAATGATAATCAAATTTTACTTTTGCTTTCTTTTATGGCAGTCACTTATATGGATTTGTGAGTTAGGAAATACATGTTTTTTTTCTTTTTTGGCTGTGCTGGGTCTTCATTGCTTTGGTGCAGGCTTTCTCTAGTTGCAGCGAGTGGGGGTTGCTCTTTGTTATGGTTCATGGGCTTCCCACTGTGGTGATTTCTCTTGCTGCACACCATGTGGAATCTTCCCAGTCCAGGGATCGCACCCATGTCCCCTGTATTGGCAGGAGGATTCTTTACCCTGAGCTATCAGAGAAGTCCAGAAAACACAGTTTCAGGTGCTATTGTTGCTTCAGTTGACTCCCAAGTTAGGTTATTCATGTTCTAGCAAAATTGAGGCTCAGAAGGTACCACAGTATGCTGTAGAAAATTTCTTCCCTTTTTATATGTTGTATTCCACTTTGCAACAAAATAATGAGCTTACGAACATCAGAGTTTTAAGGCAGAATATGTATTTTTTCACCAAGACCAGTAGGAGGCAGTAGTGTATATGTACAATTATGTATGTAATAAACTCAAATGTCGTCTCAAGTAAATTATTACAAGATTTAGACCAGAGCAGGGGAAGTATCTTTCAAGCTCATTTTGGCTTTCAAATGAAATTGTATCTTCCCACTTAGACTTTTTAGTAAAGACAATGTCTTTGTTTTTCAGTGGTTTTCCTTCTTTCCTCAAATGGCTTAGAACTTAGGTTAAGAAGACAGATGCTATTTTCAGAGCATTCCTAGAGACTCTAAAATCTATGGAGGGGTAGATGGTGGTTGTGTTGCTGGTGTCCAGATGACTTTTGATGATTTTCATGATCCAGTGCTCTTGAGTTTTATACATATCTCCCTCCTACGCTCCACCACACTGAGGCATTTGTCCATGGTTGTCTTGGCCAGGAGACAAATCTGAACGACAGACAACCATGCTGCACAGTGCCTGTTCCTCTCTGCTTTGATGCCTAGGGCTTTCTCACTAGTTCAGGATCATCACTCTTGCATGGCCATTTCTTCTTGCAGAAAGAGTCATCACCTAGGAGGCTTCTCGGTTCACATGTTCCATGAGTTCACCAGCTATGTCCAACATTAAGTTTAACCCCAGTTTGTACTCTAGCTGGTTTGGATCAATGATCAGTCAGCCAGCTTTAATGTGTTGAAACGCCATGACTTAGAGCCAAGCCCAAGCCAGGGAATAAATTCTGGAATGAGGAGACCAATGAGGCCATGGTAGCTTGCTAGTTTGCAGGTATAACCAGGGTCAAATGCAGAAAGTCATGGTTTAGCAAAGCCAAGGACACCATTCAAATCTGCAGTCAGAGATTGTGGCCAAGGTCTTAGCCGAGTGGAAAAAGGCATAGGGAGTTCCTAGCCCAACCTAGAGGACTATTATTGAGCCAATTAAATTTGAAATCACAGACTTTTAGAATTCTAAGGAAAATTCCAGAGGGTGTATGTAATTACAGATGTTGTTGTTCAGTTGTGTCTGGCTCTTAATGACCCCATGGACTACAGCACTCCAGGCTTCCTTGTTCTTCACTATCTCCTGGAGTTTGCTCTGACTCAAGTCCATTGAGTCGATGATACCATCCAACCACCTCATCCTGTGTCACCCTCTGCTCCTCCTGTCCTCAGTCTTTCCTAGCATCAGGGTCTTTTCCAATGAGTCAGCTCTTTGCATCAGGTGGAGGAAGTACTGGCGATTCAGCATCAGTCCTTCCTATGAATATTCAGGGTTGATTTCCTTTAAGATTGACTGGTTTGATCTCCTTGCAGTCCAAGGGACTCTCAATAGGCTTCTCCAACACCACAGTTCAAACACATAAATTCTTCAGCACTCAGCTTTCTTTATGGTTCAACTCTCACATCCATATATGACTACTGGAAAAACCATAGCTTTGACTATACAGACCTTTCTCAGCAAAGTGATGTCTCTTCTTTTTAATATATTGTCTAAGTTTGTAATAGCTTTTGTTCCAAGGAAAAAGTGTCTTTTAATTTCATGGCTGCAATCACTGTTCACAGTGATTTTGAAGCCCAAGAAAATATTTTTTCCCCATCTAATTTTCAACAAATTTTTATTTATATCATTTTTGTTCATATAAATTCTTTCAAGGAAATGTATTATTTATAATGAAATTGAGAGACTGGCATATTTTGTAAGGAGAACAGGATCTCACACCAGACGACCTGGGTTCAAATTCAAGCTCTATCATTTACCCAACTTGTGTGATCCTGTTAGACAAGTACCTTCACTTCTTCATGTTTTTGGTTTGTTTGTGTGAGGTGAGGCTTTTTTTGCCATCTGTAAAATGGGGAAATAAGGGTATCTATCTTAAAGTGCTTCCCTGGTGGCCCAGAGGGTAAAGCATCTGCCTGCAGTGCAGGAGACCTGGGTTCAATCACCTCGTCAGGAAGATTCCCTGGATAAGGAAATTGCAACCCACTCCAGTATTCTTGCCTGCAAAATGCCATGGATGAAGGAGCCTGCTCGGCTACAGTCCATGGGATCACAAAGAGTCACACACAACTGAACAACTTATAATTCTAAAAAATCTTAAAGTGCAGTTGTAAAGATTAAATGAATCAAATGTAAAGTTTTAGAAATAGTACCTAATACATGGTCAATACTCAGTAATTCTAGGCATCAGGTGAAATTGGAGTGTCTCTGATTGAGGGAAGGAGGAGGTATGGGCAGTTCAGAACTTGTCTCACTTAGCCTAGGGCATAGAAGCCTCCATGATGATTCATAGAATTCTTATGGTTTTCTGGAGCATATATTTAAATGCATTAGTCCAATACAACCTCTATCCATTCCAAGAGCCTCCTCCTGAGTATGTATTTCAGATACAGACATTTGACCTTAACGCTTTTGGTAATGGTAATTTCATAACTTTAAACAGTTGTCACACAGTTCTAATTTCATTCATCCAAGAGACAATGGGATATAATAGGAAAAGTTGCCCTTGAATCTGACAAATTTAGACCCAGCTCTGCTACCTCTTAGGTGTATGCTCTTGGGCAGGTGACTTAACTTTTCTGGTTCTTTTTTTGCTGCTGCTGCTGCTAAGTTGCTTCAGTCCTGTCCGACTCTGTGTGACCCCATAGACGACAGCCCACCAGGCTCCGCTGTCCCTGGGATTCTCTAGGCAAGAACACTGGAGTGGATTGCCATTTCCTTCTCCAATGCATGAAAGTGAAGTCGCTCAGTTGTATCTGACTCTTTGCAACCCCATGGACTGCAGCCTACCAGGCTCCTCTGTCCATGGGATTTTCTAGGCAAGAGTACTGGAGTGGGATGCCATTGCCTTCTCTGGATTCTTGGTTTACTTATGTTGAAAATGGGGATAATATTAGTAATAACTCACAGGTTTGCTATGAGTATTAAATGAGATGATTTATGTGAGGCACCTGGCATATGATAGGCACTCAAAAAAGTTTTTGTGATTCGAGTCATTGTTTCTCTTTGTCCTTTGAATATCAATAGAATAACATGAAATATTTCTTTCACTTCATTGCCTACAAGGTTATTTTGCTGAACAGGTAACACAAACTCCAGTTCCTCTCCCTGTCTTTTCCCATCAGGTTTTTTCTCCAATGTTCTTCATTTGACATGTTTTCCCCAGACCTCTCACCATATTGGAGGTCCTCCTTTGATTATTCTTTTGTGTGCCAATGGTCTTCCTTCTAATACTGTGTCAGTCCAGCCTGATAACCAGTTACATGTGGGAATCAGACCTTCCTTAAGTAGAATGCTTTAAGTTTATTGAAGCAACTTAATTTTCTGAATCTTTGTTAAGTTCCTGGCTCATATTCAGCCTACATTTAACTAAAAACCCAGATTGGGTGTAGAGATGAGAGATTTACCTAAGTTCCTGTGGAACCATTTGTTTGTTCCTGCCTTGGTGAAGGGAATACATAACTCAAAATAACTCAAAGATTCAGTCTTATTTTCATAAGATTAGTCTAAGAAGTATCTGTGCATATTCCACTAATAGTCTCCTAATACTAGGATATTGGATAGAAAAAAAAAAAAACTATGATATAAGAAAACCTGGACAGATGTTTTCCACACAACCTTACAGCTTCTTCTGAAATGTCTTCTTCTTAGTCTGTTATATTCTATTGTCCCCAAACTTGAAGATGATAGATTCATAAAGATGTGTCACAAGAATCATGACAAAGACTAAGAAAGCAGTCAAATCTACTTTTCATCCTTTCCCACAAAAATAGACATCCTATGTTGGATCAAGTAAGTTGGTTGGGATAACAGCTTTGATTTTACTCTTTTTGGACATCTAAAGTTATTGACTCCTTTCTGACTTTACCAATTTACACTTAAAATTTAAGCAACAAATGTGGTAGTTTTGTTTTTATTTGTACTAAAGATCTACTAAATGTCAGTTACTATGCCAGAGATAGAGATGGAATAGTCATTAAATGTACATGATATAGTCTTTTCCTTTAAGGTGATTATAGCCAGCTGTGACTAAAAAATTTCAATATAACATCATAAGTGCTATTTCATAGGTATTTATTAGTGCCAAGGGAAGACAGAGGAGAAAACAACTACTGCTTGCATGAAAGGTTAAAGTAAAAGGGGTATTTTTTTTTCTGAGACCTGAAGAATAAACAGGAATTTTAAAATGCAACCCATGGCAGTTTCATGTCATTGTATGGAAAAACCAATAAAAATAAAATGCAACCAGGTTTAAAGGCGTAAAGGTCTTGTGATATATATATATATATATTTCAAATATATGTGTATTGTGTATTATATAAAATATATATTATATGTTTTGGAGAGATAGCATCTACCTGTTTTAATTAAGAAAATATAATTTTTAACACTTTTGAATTGTTTAACATGAAAAGTGTTTATCATTCTTATCCACATTTAAAACAGTTCAAAATAGCTTCCACTGGACAAATTATCTTTAGTACATTTCTTAAGAATTATTTTACAGTTATTTTCTCTTTATCATAAGTTAAAGTGAAACCATTGTGTTAGGCTATTCTTTTATCCAGACCTTGCTAATATAGACTTATCTCCATCCAAGTCATTTGAAGTTGAAAAACCAGAATATATCTGGATATATGAGAAACAAATGTAGCCAAGCTAATGAATCTTAGTCAATTCTTGGCTGTGAAGAAAACCAATTTTTACCTGGGAAATCAATTGGAAATGTGGGAAACTCAGTCGGCAGGAAACCAGTGACCAGGACCACTTAAATTGGGTTAGAAATGAAATTTCAGACTACAACATGCTTTAAGATTTAGAGGAGCTAAGCAATCTAGTGAATATGGTTTGCTAGGAAGAAGTGTTAAACTTCCTGACTATGGAAGAATAGTATATCCTAAGGGAAAGTGTAATTAAAGCACAACAGATTGTATTTTTCTTTTTTGGAGGAATTGTAAAGAGCAAGACTAATTCAATGCAGCCTCCCAGAGGACTGTTCAAAGATCTCCAGGTAAAGAAAAATCTGTTCTAGAAACTGAAGGAGAAAAGGAAAATGGAATAAAATAAAGGTCTGCTGCATCGGTTAAGAATTTTAGGAAAGAGATAAAGGCAGCAGAAAAGTGAAATGATTTCCTGTACACAAAAGTAGTCAGAGATTATAAATGGGCACAGGTAATGGGAAACCTTTATGACTATATCACAGAAAGATCAGAAACTAAATGGATTGACTAATAATGGAAGAAACTGCAATTAAAAATTACTATTAAATATGTGCTTTCTCAAATCTATATTTAACAATAACAGTGCATTTTTTTCTAAGAGCTATTCGGACAAGTCAGAGCTAATGGAAATTAGGTGGAAAAGTGAACAGCCAGGTGCTAGTAATTAAATAAGAAAGGAATATACATTAGGGAATAGGAAACTTCTAGAAGGAATTCACTGTCTCTTATGTGAGCTCTTTTTTTGTTTTTACTTCTCAGTAAAATAATCCAACTCAGTGTGCTATTAAACAGCTAAGCAAAGTAGAAGAGTATCAGTGGAAATCGGGTAAGTGTGTTTAGAATTGTAGTTAGTTGAACACAGTTATATCACAGGAAAGAGATTTTATCATTTTTTGAGAATTTAGTAGACATATATAAGAGAATGTAAGAAAATCATTGAAAGTTATATCTGAAGGCATAGCTAGTTGCAGGTCTCAAATTGGTCATTAAGAAATACTTCTAATGAAACAGATACCATTACCTCTCCAAATTATAGTACTCCATGGAGAGCCATTTGTGTCAGATACACGTGTCTCTCATATAATTTGGAATAGCCCAAGACATAATGATAAAAAGGTAAAGTTGTGTATTTTACATCTTCCCAATCCCTGCTCTTAGACTTTTTATAGGCAAGCTTGCCATCCAAACTTTCCTAAACTTCTTTCTTATCAAAGTCTAATGTATTTGTGCCCTACCCTATTAGAACCCCAGTCTCTACTAGCAAACTAATCAGTGAAACCATGCTACTGTGATCATGATGCCATGTACTTCTCAGTTATCTTTCCAAAGGGTTAATCATTTGAAAATGAGTCTTATGGAGACCTACAACCTAAATTTAATAACAAAAAATTATTCTTTTTATAGTAATAATTTTAGGGAAATATGGTTCAGGACGGATTACTGATATAGGCAAAATTTTCAACTGCCCTTCTAATCATACTACACAGACTTGTTTGTAAACTAAAAAATATTAGTCTTTGAAACACATTAGTGAGTATTTCATCATATATTTGTCTATTAGTTGCTCTACATGGATTAACTTAAATGATCCTCACAAAATAATTCTATGCTGCTGCTGCTGCTAAGTCGCTTCAGTCGTGTCCGACTCTGTGCGACCCCATAGACGGCAGCCCACCAGGCTTCCCCGTCCCTGGGATTCTCCAGGCAAGAACTTTGGAGTGGGTTGCCATTTCCTTCTCCAATGCATGAAAGTGAAAAGTGAAAGTGAAGTCGCTCAGTCGTGTCCAACTCCTAGCGACCCCAGGGACTGCAGCCTACCAGGCTCCTGTCCATGGGATTTTCCAGGCAAGAGTACTGGAGTGGGTTGCCATTGCCTCCTCCAAAATGACTCTATAGATTAGGTATTATGATTATACTTTTATTTATAGATGGGGAAATGGAAACTGTAAGATTAACTTGTCTCATGTCATACAGCTAGTAAGTTGTAGAGCTGGAACTCACACTTTCCTGTGTCTCGATCCAGAGCCTGAATTCTTTACTGCTACTCATACTGCCTATATATTGCATTATATTTTCATAGAATAAGGTTTCCTTGACAGTATATGTTATGAGGGGTGGAGAAGAGCAGGAAACATCTGAAACCTCTCTTTAATCCTGAATGTCTCTGTATAGGAACTTCAATTAGGAAACTCCTGGCTTCTCTTATTGAATTTACTTACTTTCTTACTTACTTTCCCTTATTGAATCCCTCTCTCAAAGAAAGATCAGTTAAGTATCCAACAGCTGAACTCAAGAGAAAAAACTGGGCATGCACAGCTCAGTACTCTCTCTCTTTCTCTTTAAGCTCAGTCTCTCTAGAGAGAATATTCATTTTACTCAGCTACTTTGTGCCATAAGTCTTTCAAGGCCTGGCTACTTCCCTGCAGGAAGATGCCGGTGTTTTACCACACACTGTCTATTACTGGAGCTTAGCATTAAGAATTCCACCTTTGACACACACCTAATGCAAGTTCTTCAATAGCTCCATCAATAATAATGCTGACATTTAGATCTACAGCTGCCTTACTGCTTCTTTAGCCCTCAATTGTTTTACAACTCAGTAGTGAGGAAAAAAGTGTCAATTATTGATCACATCAAACTACAAGGGTTATTTATGGTTAAGATGTAGGAATGTTTTCTGAGTGGCAAAGAAAATAGGAATCGGGCTTTGTTGACATGATGATAGACATGTGGAGAGTTAAGTATAACTAGATTATGTCACTGAATACTCTCCACTGATGTATCTGACACTGTTTTATATGTAATACAAATTCTTTCCTTGGTATAATTTTTGTTTAATTATTTTAAAGTGTTTGTTAATGAGTTACTCTAAGCATGATTTGGGGGACAGTGATATTTAGCATCTTTATTTGATGCTAGATACCAATAAAGATATAAATAGATTATTTAAGGAGAAATCTTTGACTTGAACAATTTAAAGGTCATCTATAGGTAAGTTGTTTTATTTGGGCCTGGTAGTATCAAATAGTTAATTACTTGTACCACTCAGTCTGGCACTTGCATCCATACTATCTTCTTTTGTTTCCTAATTATTTTATATGTTTCAGTGTTATCTCCAAAATGGGATTAGAAACTCTTCTAGATGAATGGTGATATACTATGCTTCCTTTTTATTTTTCACGCCTATTCTTGCCAATAGCATGGCCACAGGTTATGGGATGAATAAAAATTTTTCTGATTTGAAAGTGTAAAAAATTAGTAAAGTGAGTTATCTGTAAATCATCAAATGTTCTACCTGTGTTATTTAATTTTTAGCCATTTGTTGGAGAGGCATAGTGTCTATCCCTTTTTATGTTCTCTTTGGGAATAGCCTGGTAGTTCTACTGGTGAGTACTGGTAGCATCTTTTTGTCAGTATTTATTCACAAAACTTCCAATAGAACTCATAATAACAGATTTAAATTTCTGTGTTTCTGAAATTTTAGTAATATGAGGTAAAGTGGTAAAGATATCATGGAAGGAGGTTGCCTTGATTTGGCAAGAACTTAGTCTCTGTCACTGTCATTACAATCATTTCTATGTTTCCACAGTTTCGGCATCTGCAGATTAAACCAAACGCAGTTTGAAAATATTAAAAAAAATAATTCAAGAAGTTACCAAAAGCAAACCTTAAATTTGCCACATGCTGGTATATATTTACATAGCATTTATATTGTACTAATTATTATAAGTATTCTAGAGATGAATTATGAGTATTTCAGAGGGTGTTCATAGGTTATATGCAAATACTACATCATTTTATTTAAAGGACTTGACCCTTCAAAGATTTTTCTACACGTGGGGCATCCTGCAACTAATCCCCTGTGGATGCTGTGAAACATCTGTACATAAATCATCTCCCAGTATCCATGGAAAAGTCATGACATTTATGTTGTTGACTGGAAAAACTAGACTGCCAGATATTTCTCCAGCAAAAGTGGGGTTTTTGGGGATCAGTAGAAAATTGCAATTCAAGGTCTGCAGCCATGGAAAGCCTCATGCATGTCCCTGCAAGGCAAGTGAAGAACACTTTTAAAGAGGTGAAAAGGAAATTGGGAGGGCTAGGGTAAACATAGTCCATGGCTTTTCATTGGCTGAGTCCTTGCCAATAAACAAGAGGAATCTTTCTCCTTGTTGGGTACTGCTATTGCTGTAAAAAATGACAGTTATCCCTTATGGTCTCCAGATTTTATTTAATTGGAGTTTCTATTTATTAATTTTTTTTACATTTCCACCTTTTGATCAAGACCTTTCTCTGAAAGCATTGCTGATCAAGAGTTAGGTTTTCTACTTTCAGAGGCTTTTTGTTCTTCAGTGTCTGAAAGGAACTTTCATGGATGTAGTGTCTCATGTAAGAGGGAAAGTATACAGGTTAGAAACAAAGTGATATATCACATTAACAAATTGAAGGATAAAAACTATATGATTATCTCAATAGATGCAAAGAAAGCCTTGACAAAATTCAGTTTTCATTTATGATAAAAAATAACTCTCCAGAAAGCAGGTATAGAAGGAACATACCTCAACATAATAAAAGCCATATTCATATATGCAAACATTATCCACAATGGTGAAAATTTAAAAGCATTTCCCCTGAAGTCAGGAACAAGACAAGGGTGTGCACTCTCACCACTGCTATTCAACATAGTTTTGGAAGTTTTAACCAAAGCAATAAGGGAAGATAAAGAAATAAAAAGAATCCAGATTGGAAAAGAAGAAGTAAAACTCTCACAATTTGCAGATGAGATGATCTTCTACATAGAAAACCCTAAAGAGACCACCAGAAAATTACTAGAGCTAATCAGTGAATATAGTGAAGTTGCCGGATATAAAATTAACACACAGAAATCCCTTGCATTCCTATACACTAACAATGAGAAAACAGAAAGAGTAATTAAGGAAATGATTCCATTCACCATTGTGATGAAAAGAAATAAAATACTTAGGAATAAATCTACCTAAGGAAACAAAAGACCTATATATAGAAAACTATAAAACACTGATGAAAGAAATCAAAGATCACACAAATAGATGGAGAAAAGTACCATGTTTATGGATTGGAAGAATCAATATAGTGAAAATGAGTAAATTATCCAGGGCAATCTACAGATTCATGCAATCCCTATCAAGCTACCAATGGTATTTTTCACATAACTAGAACAAATGATTTTACAATTTGTATGGAAATATAAAAGACCTTGAATAGCCAAAGCAATCTTGAGAAAGAAGAGTGAAACTGGAGGAATCAACCTGCCTGACTTCAGACTATACTACAAAGCTACAGTTATCAAGACAGAATGGCACTGGCACAAAGACAGAAATATAAATAAATGGGAAAAAATAGAGAGTGCAGAGATAAATCCATGCACCTATGGACACCTTATCTTTGACAAAGGAGGCAAAAATATACAATGGAGGAAAGACAATCTCTTTAACAAGTGGTGCTGGGAAAACTGGTCAAATACTTATAAAAGAATGAAACTACAATACTTTCTAACACCATACACAAACATAAACTCAAAATGGATTAAAGATCTAAATGTAAGACCAGATCTAAATGTAACTATAAAACTCCTAGAAGAAAGCATAGGCAAAACACTCTCTGACATAAATCACAGCAAGATCCTCTAAGAACCACCTCCCAGAGTAATGGAAATAAAGGCGAAAATAAACACATGGGACCTAATTAAACTTAAAAATGTTTTCACAGTAAAGGAAACTATAAACAAGGTGAAAAGACAGCCTTCAGAATGGGAGAAAATAATAGCAAATGAAACAACTGACAAAGAATTAATCTCAAAAATATGCAAGCAACTCCTGCAGCTCCATTCCAGAAAAATAAACGACCCAATCAAAAAGTGGGCCAAAGAACTAAACAGACATTTCTCCAAAGACGACATACAGATGGCTAACAAACACGTGAAAAGATGCTCAACATCACTCATATCAGAGAAATGCAAATCAAAACCACAATGAGGTACCATTTCACTCTGGTCAGAATGGCTGCTATTCAAAAGTCTACAAACAATAAATGCTGGAGAGGGTGTAGAGAAAAGGGAACCCTCTTACACTGTAGGTGGGAATGCAAACTAATACAGCCAGTATGGAGAAAATTGTGGAGATGCCTTAAAAAACTGGAAATAGAAGTGCCATATGACCCAGAAATCCCACTGCTGGGCATACACACCGAGGAAACCAGAATTGAAAGAGACACATGTACCCCAATGTTCATCAAAGCACTGTTTATAATAGCCAGGACATGAAAGCGACCTAGATGTCCATTGGCAGACGAATGGATAAGAAAGCTATAGTACATATACACAATGGAATATTACTCAGCAATACATGAACTCTGAACTTCCAGATGTTCAATCTGATTTTAGAAAAGGCAGAGGAACTATAGATCAAATTGCTGACATCAGATGGATCATCAAAATAGAAAGTTCCAGAAAAGCATCTATTTCTGCTTTAATGACTATGCCAAAGCCTTTGACTGTGAAGATCACAATAAACTGTGAAAAATTCTGAAAGGTATGGGTATATCAGACCACCTGAACTGCCTCTTGAGAAACCTGTATGCAGGTCAGGAAGCAACAGTTAGAACTGGACATGGAACAACAGACTAGTTCCAAATAGGAAAAGGAGTACGTCAAGGCTGTATATTGTCACCCTGCTTATTTAACTTTTTGCAGACTACATCATGAGAAATGCTGGGCTGAATGAAGCACAAGCTGGAATCAAGATTGCCAGGAGAAATATCTATAACCTCAGGTATGCAAATGACACCACCCTTATGGCAGAAAGTGGAGAAGAACTAAAGAGCCTCTTGATGAAAGTGAAAGAGGACAGTGAAAAAGTTGGCTTAAAGCTCAACATTCACGAAACTAAGATTATTGCATCCAGTCCCATCACTTCATGGCAGATAGATGGGGAAACAGTGGAAACAGTGACATACTTTGTTTTGGGAGGCTCCAAAATCACTGCAGATGGTGGTTGCAGCCATGAAATTAAAAGACGCTTACTCCTTGGAATGAAAGTTATGACCAACATAGGCAGCGTATTATATAGAGTGAAGTAAACCAGAAAGAAAAACACCAATACAGTATACTAATGTACATATATGGAATTTAGAAAGATAGTAATGATGACCCTATGTGCAAGACAGCAAAAGAGACACAGATGTATAGAACAGTCTTTTGGACTCTGTGGGAGAGGGCGAGGATGGGATGATTTGGGAGAATGGCATTGAAATATATATATTATCATATGTGAAATGGATCACCAGTCTGGGTTTGATGCATGGGACAGGGTACTCGGGGCTGGTGCACTGGGATGACCCTGAGGGATGGGATGGGGAAGGAGGTGGGAGGGGGTTCAGGATGTGGATCACATCTGTGGTGTATTCATGTCAATGTATGGCAAAAACCTCCACAATATTTTAATATAATTAACTTCTAATTATAATAAATTAAGGAGTTTATAAAAAATAAACCTATTAAGGTCACATTCTTGGGAGAACGTGAGGAGGAGTAGGAAAAAGAACCCTCTGGTACTTTTTATTAAAGTGCATATTTTAGTAAGATCATAGACACTGAGGATCATCTGAAGTGTTAATGTCTTCATCAAAGTTTGGCAAGTAATTTCCAACATGCCTGGTCCAGATATCTTAGGAAAGCTGTCTCATCATATGTAATCTGCTTCAGTACTTGGAAATCTTTTCTTTCATGTTGCCAGATGATACACAGGTCCATCAATGTTTATTCATGTTTCAGCACTTTTTTTAGGTGTATTATGTATATCTAAGACTCTATTCCTTGGTGGCACAAGGTTTGTTAGCAGTATTTGGTAGTAGCCTTTCCAATGAGTTTGAGTAGAGTCCTTCTGATGGATTTTTTCCAGGTTTCAAGGTATAATGTTTAATGTGTTTATTTCCCAAGGGCACACTTTGAAAAGCTTGCTCTCCCAAAGCAGTGTTATTTTTAATAAAATGAATTAGGCCTTTTAAATATTAGAGTATCTCTCCTTTTATCAGTTGTGGATCAAAAGAAGCAGTAGCTGTGTGCATTGGGCATCTTGTGACTGTCTCAAAGGGTGGGAGTTTATGAATTCCAAGAGGGGTGGATATGAGATCCAGAAGGATCACAGCAATACTTGTGGCCAAAGTATTTGGAAAGCCTTTATAAATTTTGCCATTTGAGTCTTTTTTTCTTAAGCCAAAACTACAAATCTTTAATAGTGGATTTTCCAGCCCTGAGGAAGCCAAAGGAAAAATATATTTTGTGGGAAACATTTAACTTCCTACATGTCCTATGAATAAGGCTATTATATAGAGAACTCTGTATACACTTCATTAATAATGCTGTTCGTGTGTTTGACTAAACCAGAGGATTGAGGGTTGTAAGCACAGTGAAAATGATGCAGTATTGGCCAAATAGTACAGACTTGTTGAAATGCCTGGCCCAGTAAATGGCTTCCTTGATGACTATGAAGTTTGATAAGAGTTCCCCAGGTAGGAATAATTTTTTTCCAAGAGGAATTTAGCCACAGAAGAGGCTATCATCTGTCTGTTAGGGAAGTTTTCAGTCCAGTATAAAAACATACAGACCATGACTAAAGCATATTTATATCCAAGAAATAGAGAAAGTTATAAAAAATCCATTTGTCAGACTTTGAATGGCTTATTAGATAATTTAAAATGTCTAGGAACATTACAAACAGGTTTCCCTGGATTGTACTTCTGATAAGTAGGACAAGTGAGGTAGACATTTTTTGTGGCGTTGTTAATGTTTCCCCACCGATAGTGATTCATGAAAGCTATCATTTTGTTAGTAGTTCAATGTCTTAATGTATGTACAGTGGTGAAGAGTGGGACTTTTAGAGTCTACAGGAGGACTGGATTGTTATTTGGTACAAACTAGAGCTTCATTTTTAAAAATCAAACCAATTATTGAATTTCTAACCTGTTTTTCATTTTCTGAGGCCAATTGTTGGGCCTCTGTAGCTAGTTCTTCTAAATTATCATTTGGGAAAATATCTCTTTGGACCATGACATAGATTTGGCTGTTATTAGTCACTTTAAGAGCAGCATTCCTTGCAGAAATATCAGTAAGGTGATTTCCTTTAGTTTCCAGAGAGTCAAGTTTAGAATGCACCAGAATCTTAATAATAACTAAAATGGAAGGTAAATATATTATACTCATTAATTCCTGAACTTAGGGACCATTTTAAGTTTTATTTCCATTGGAAGCCAGGGGGCTACTTTGTTTCCACAATATTCCAAAATCATGAGCTGCTCAAAAAGCCTATCGACTATTAGTGTAAATATTGATAATTTTGTCCTTGGCTAAAATATATGCCTATGTAAGAGTGTATAATTCAACAAGTTGGACTGAAGTATCCATAGATTAAGATGCTGCCTTAGTAGTATCAAAGGGATTTGTAATAGCACACTCAGCACAATATTTGCCATTGTGACCTTTTAAATAAGAATCATTGTGAACCATAAGAAATCAACATTACTCAATGGAATTTCCTGCAGGTCATTATGAGGAGTCAGGAGGTGATTCATCAGTGCTAGGCCATTGTGAGGGACTTCATTGCTGATGGAGACCAGAAGATTAGCCAGGTTAATACTATCACAATGTAAAGGAGTTATGTGAGGGGTAGGTAGCAAAAGGACTTCATGGGAGGCGAGGTAGCTGGCTGACAAATGTCCAATGTGATGAGAATTCAGGAGAACTTCTACTGCATAAGGTACAAAAATGGTTAAAGGGAATCCTACAATGCTACATTAGTGGCCTTCTACCAAAAAGCAGTGGCCATAATGCCTGTTACTAGCTATAACACTCTATGGATAGTTGGTGGTGCCTGTTGATTTTGTTTGAGCAGCCCAAGGACATTCCCTTGCTTTTCATATGCAAAAAGGAAAGCAAAAAGGAGATCTGACAAATGGGGTGCCCAAGGGCAGGTGACATCATCAAACTCTCCTTTAAAGCCTTGGAGGCTTTGTTTTCTGATTCTTCTCCAAAGATTGGGTAGGGGTTGTTATTGTTGACTAGAAAATATGCTGGTTTGGCTATAAGAGAGAAACTTGGAATCCAATTTCAGCCATAATCAACTGGCCTGAGAAAACCTCAGAATTGGTGCTTAATTTTAGATTTGGGAAATTTAGGACACAATGAAGTCTGCCTGGACTTAGGTGTATCCCTTGTTCTGATATCACATACCCTAAATACCAAGCCAGGGCTTGGGCAAACTGCAATTTTTCTTTGATGACCTGTGTCCCTTTAAGGCTAAAAGCTTTAACAGATGGATCCTGCATTCTTGTGAGGAGGCTTGAGAAGGAGAGCAAAGAAGCAAATAGTCCTCATATTGCAACAAAGTAGACCCTGTAGGAAACTATGTTATCCAGATCAGCCTTCAGGATAAGAAATAAGAATTCTCAATATAACACTGGGGCATTAAGGTCCAGATGAATTGTTTTTCTTCTCAGTTCAGTTCAGTTCAGTCTCTCAGTCATGTCCGACTCTTTGCGACCCCATGAACCGCAGCACACCAGGCCTCCCTGTCCATCACCAACTCCTGGAGTCCACCCAAACCCATGTCCATTCAGTCGGTGATGCCATCCAACCATCTTATGCTCTGTTGTCCCCTTCTCCTCCTGCCCTCAAGTGAAGGCAAAAAGATGTTGGCTAGCTTAATCAACTGGAATATTAAAGAATGTACTGTATAAAAAATTACTTCTGGTGGGAATGGATGTTCTTAGCTCATGAGGGTTAAAAACAACAGATTGTTGAGGGATAGCAGTATTTCTTATTTGCTTGGAGATCCTAGACAAACCTCCACCCTTGGCTCCTAGGTTTTTCCACCAGTAAAATGGGAGTTACAGGGGCTGGTACAAGCAGTAATGAGACCTTGAGCCTGTCATCTTCTACTGTGGGCTTTATGCCTTGAAGGGCTTTTTTCCTTATAGAGGATTGGTTAATTCTTGGAAGAGATTTTTTATGGAGTCTCTTTGAATCCTGATGGGAAGTGTGCTGTGAATTTTGCCAACACCAGTTGAAGATTTTGCCCATAAGGAGGTAATTCAATTATGACAAGTGATAAGTGTTTTCAGAATCTACTCTAGTACCATCAGAGATGGGACAAATCAAGTTGTCAAAGCATCTAATTTACCTGGTTGGTTACATTGATGACTACTGTCATACTTTGAAATAATTTCCCTCTTTTAGTAGAAATTCTGGCATGGTACTTTTCTAACAAATCTCAGCCTACCCAATGTCAATTAAGAAAGGAAAAGATTCATCTTCTATCTGGAGAAATGATTCTCCAAGCTGATTAAGAGGGAGGATTAGGCGAGCCCATATAGTTCCTTAGAGCCCTGCCATTGAGAATTGGGAGGACATCGTAAAGGCTGAGTAGATGGCTGAAAGCCCATAAAGGGCTTAAATTTGTAACAATCTCTTTTCCTGGCAGTTTTCACTAGTAGCAAAAACCAGGAGGGTATTGCTGTTGCTTAGGAGACTTCATTTCCTGGAGCTGAAAAATTTTGGAGATTATCCTTGTATATGACTCATCTAGGGCATAAGAAGTTTGCAGAGTAAGTAAGTCTGGAGTGGACATAGTTTCCGATTACATCCTAGTCCTTTTAACTAGAAGGGAAAGATCCCAGTACAACCCATTAATAAATGTAGAGTTAAAACCTACCCAGGTAGAATCAATACCTGAAGGAAGACCAGAATTTCTATAAAAACAATCTGAAGCTTATGATAATATTCACAAACAAGTTCTTCAGATTTTTGGGTGCAATCCTTGAATTTTGTTCTAATCAAGAGCCTTTGGAAAAGCTCTAGGAATTGCTTGATGAAGGCACCTAGTGATTGCCAGAACCCAATCATGTAAGAAGTTAGCGGTGTGATCTCCCAGCTATAATGTTATAGACCTGTCAGGATTTTCCCAATTATGGTTTTCATCCAATGCTGGGTCTGGCCTTCACAGTTAAGCATATAAACTAAGCTAATGTAAGTCAGAACAACAAGGTTGATAAGTTGGATAGCTGTATAAAATTCTTTAGCAAATCTGTGAGGATCTTTGGTTAGTTTGGGAAAATCTTTGACTGTGGCTCATAGTTCAGCTGTAGTCCAAGAAGTATGAGAAATTAAGGGTTTGGCTTTTGGATCCCTAGATGTCTTCATTTCCAGAGTGATATGTGCTGACAACCTCAAAAGAAATGGCAGTGGGAAGAATTTCAGAGAAAAGAAATTTGGCAACTGATGGCATAGTAGAAGCATATCCAGCATAGAAGGGAAGGGAGAAGATAGTACAGGAGTTGAAGTCTGATCATAAGGAACCAAGGCAGAGAGACAAGATGGAGCCAGAGATGGCACCAGTGACTTTGGGAGCTACTTCATCTCTCTTTACTTGTTTGTTTGCCTCAGTTAATCTTAAAATATTATTTTGCAGAGAGGCAAATTTTAAACTCCTGACAATGTTCAGTTCAGTTTCTCAGTCGTGTCTGACTCTTTGCAACCCCATGAACTGCAGCATGCCAAGCCTCCCTGTCCATCACCAACTCCCGGAGTCCACCCAAACCCATGTCCATCGAGTCGGGGATGCCATCTGGCCATCTCATCCTCTGTCATCCCGTTCTCCTCCTGCCCCCAATCCTTCCCAGCATCAGGGTCTTTTCCAATGAGTCAACTCTTCGCATGAGGTGGCCAAAGTATTGGAGTTTCAGCTTCAATATCAGTCCTGCCAATGAACACCCAGGACTGATCTCCTTTAGGATGGACTTATTGGATCTCCATGCACTCCAAGGGACTCTGAAGAGTCTTCTCCAACACCACAGTTCAAAAGCATCAATTCTTCAGCGCTCAGCCTTTTCCACTGTCTAACTCTCACATCCATACATGACTGATGGAAAAACCATAGCCTTGACCAGAGGGACTTTTGTTGGCAAAGTAATGTCTCTGCTTTTCAATATGCTATCCAGGTTGGCCATAACTTTCCTTCCAAGGAGTAAGCGTCTTTTGATTTCATGGCTGCAGTCACCATCTGTAGATTTTTGAGCCTCCAAAAATAAAGTCTGTCACTGTTTCCACTGTTTCCCCATCTATTTCCCATGAAGTGATGGGACCAGATGTCATGATCTTAGCTTTCTTAATGTTTAGCCTTAAGGCAACTTTTTCACTCTCCTGTTTCACTTTCAGCAAGAGGTTTTTAGGTCCTCTTCACTTTCTGCCATAAGGGTGGTGTCACTTACATATCTGAGATTATTGATATTTCTCCCAGCAATGTTGATTCCAGCTTGTGCTTCTTCCAGCCCAGTGTTTCTTATGATGTACTCTGCATATAAGTTAAATAAGCAGAGTGACAATATACAGCCTTGACGTACTCCTTTTCCTATTTGGAACCAGTCTGTTGTTCCATGTCCAGTTCTAACTATTGCTTCCTGACCTGCATACAGGTTTCTCAAGAGACAGGTCAGATGGCCTGGTATTCCCATCTCTTTAAGAATTTTCCATATATATGTGTTAATATACTGTATTGTTGTTTTTGCTTCTGGCTTACTTCACTCTGGATAATGGGCTCCAGTTTCGTCCATCTGAGTAGAATTGCTTCAAATGAATTTTTTTTTAATGCTGAGTAATATTCCATTGTGTATATATACCACAGCTTTCTTATCCATTCGTCAGTTGATGGGCATCTAGGTTGCTTCCATGTCCTGGCTATTGTAAACAATGCAGCGATGAACATTGGGGTGCACGTGGCTCTTTCAATTCTGGTTTCCTCGGTGTATATGCCCAGCAGTGGGATTGCCGGGTCATATGGCAGGTCTATTTGCAGCTTTTTAAGGAACCTCCACACTGTTTTCCATAGTGGCTGTACTAGTTTGCATTCCCACCAACAGTGTAAGAGGGTTCCCTTTTCTCCACATCCTCTCCAGCATTTATTGCTTGTAGACTTTTGGATGGCAGCCATTCTGACTGGTGTAAAGTGGTACCTCATTGTAGTTTTGATTTGCATTTCTCTGATAATGAGTGATGTTGAGCATCTTTTCATGTGTTTGTTAGCCATTTTTATATCTTCCTTGGAGAAATGTCTGTTAAGTTCTTTGGCCCACTTTTTAATTGGGTTGTTTATTTTTCTAGAATGGAGCTGCAGGAGTTGTTTGTAAATTTTTGAGATTAATTGTTTGTCTGTTGCTTCATTGGCTATTATTTTCTCCCATTCTGAAGGCTGTCTTTTCACCTTGCTTATAGTTTCCTTTGTTGTGCAAAAGCTTTTAATTTTAATTAGGTCCCATTTGTTTATTCGTGTTTTTATTTCCAATATTCTGGGAGGTGGGTCATGGAGTATCCCGCTTTGGGTTATGGCAGAGAGTGTTTTGCCTATGTTATCCTCTAGGAGTTTTATAGTTTCTGGTCTTATGCTTAGATCTTTGATCCATTTTGAGTTTATCTTTGTGTATGGTGTTAGAAAGTGATCTAGTTTCATTCTTTTACAAGTGGCTGTCCAGTTTTCCCAGCACCACTTGTTAAAGAGGTTGTCTTTTCTCCATTGTATATTCTTG
>ML664037.1:460142-476559 GCA_007570785.1 Antilocapra americana | reverse complement strand
TGGTGTTAGAAAGTGATCTAGTTTCATTCTTTTACAAGTGGCTGTCCTGAACTGAACTGAATTTAAAGTAGCAGTATTGTTGCCCACTACTTAGCAAAGAAGTCTCAAACCAACATTATTTACTAAAGAATATGGGCCTTTATTTTGTATTTTTTCACTGAAACTGTTACAAAACAAAAATGAAATGACAACTATGCACAATATACTGAGATACATTTTTAAATTCCATCTTCTTCTTGTGGGTCTTATAATATACTGTTTACATTCAAAGTGTATTTTAAAGTAAAAATGATTAAATGTGGTTGCATACTAATGTCTTTACTGTCTTAAAGCTATATGGAATAAAGTGAGAGGTTTTAGCTTTGGAGCATCCATGAAATACTTTATTTTTCTATAACTGAATGCAATAGAAAATTTCAGGTTTCCAAAAGACCACAGGAGGAAAAAGGAGGTGAGAGGAGGAGAGAGAAACATTCTTCAAAAATCTGTGACTTCACTCTGTTGTGAATTATTATGCTCTACCACATTGGGCAAGCCACACCAAAGTGTGATTGTTCCTCAAAGATACAGTGTATCCTACAATACATGGAGACAGAAGAGAGAGACAGAAAGGGCTGAAAAAGCAAATATTTCTTTACTATCCTCTCTGTCCTAGTTGCTTCAGAAATGTCATCACCAGTAGCAAAGGCAGAAGACTGAGATCATGAAGACTTCAGGATCTCTAGAGGCCTGGAGACACATGAATTTATGCACAAATACCACCTGGACCTATAGATACCTAGAGAAAAGAACACTAGCTTGGCTATATGAGGGAGACTTTGGGTTGGAAGGTCATTGGGAACTGTCACCTTTCTAGAGATTTCTATGCCATTCACTGTCACTAGCCCTCTTCTCCCAACTACCAGTGTGGTTTGCTAGATTCCCCCCAAAGAGAACAACACAGTTGTTTTCCTGATTTGACTCATTCCTCCTTTCCACCAAAACCTACTTATGGAAGCCACTGTAAGTATCAACTCTTTCTTCTCTTCACTCAACCTCAGCGAGTAATCTCAGAAAATATGCTTTGATTTCTAAATTCCTGTCTCTACTACTAAACAATAGAATGCAAATTTCAGTTCAAGCACATCATACATTTGGCAAGTTGTATAATTGAAAGAGACCTTGAAAAATATTTTAGTCACTTGATGAACCAAGAAAAATCAGACAGTTTATGAGTTGCCTCTGGGGTGTCATATGTTTCTTTTCGGTGGGATATCCTCTTAAGAAAGACGTTTCTCAAAGGTTCTTTTTGACTCTCCATTGTTTTAATTTTATGTACTTAAGATGAAACACTACAAAAATGACATGTACACTCCTAGAGCTAAGAGAACTAGAGGGATGGGAATTAAACCAGCCTGGGTGGAGGTGAGGAAATGATTAAAGGCCTTTCTGAAAGAGCTAAGGTTAGAGCTGTGTGTCAACAACTGAGTGGTGAAGAGTTTGAAGAATGAATTTTCAGAGGACGGTGCTAAGCAGAGTTGAAGCCAAGCATCATTGTGGTGTGTACAGGGAGACATAGGGAAATAGTTGATTCACTTTGTTATACACCAGAAACCAACACAACATAGAAAATCAACTATACTTCCATAAAATTTAAAAAGAATAACTACCAAAAAATAGGAGACAAGGGGAAATTGGTAACGTTGGCACATAAAGTAAAAAAATAAAAATGAAACTGAAAATGTAAACAATGATTTTGTCTTGTTTGGGCCCAGGATTTTGTCCCTGACATATCATCAGAAAGTAACTCTTTGTATTGGTCTTCCTGTAAGAGGCTGGGTTTGCATTGAACTCCCCATAATTTATTACCAACATGTTTTGTGACAACAGTTCCTCTGAGGTGAGCACATTGTGCAAAATCTAGAGCCTCAGAGTCAGATTGCTCTGCTTAGACTTCAGAGTATAACAGCTCAAATCAACTGAGGAAAATAAAATTAATCCTAAAGCAGTGCAAATATTATTTATGTGCTATTGAAATTGATGTCCTCTACATCTCCAGCTGAATTAAAGTTGCAAAAGAAAGAATAAATATCGATGAGTTCACAAGACTCATGAGTTCACAAGACTTTGTTAAAGTTAGTGTTTTCCCCAGGAGGAAAAAAAGTTTAACTTTTGATTGGAGAATAAGTTGTAAGTCTGATGTTAGTAAGTATCTGTCAAGGGAATCTCTTGAGTACTGAAATTTGCCATCATGAAATGGAGAGAACTGATTTTTTAATAGCAAGGCATCTGGTAAATATCAACAGGATATCTTTTCAACACAGAAGTATCAGTTGTACTGCCTACATTAAAAGGAAATGCACAGTAAAAATAAACTTTCTTGGTTGTCTGGTACTTTTTGATAACTGTTGATGATAGTAAATAATCATACATGCAGAAACTTCTCTGGCATTTATATTTTATTTTCAAATTCTAGTATTAATTCCTAAAAGTCAACAAACTGTCAAATGAGTTGATTCTCTATTCATGTCTGCAGTATGCTTAAATATCTAGGACATTTGATTCATTCCTTCTTACAGATGCCTATCTATAATGCTTAAACAATAGATTAAAATTCTAAATTCAAACAAACGATGTATTTGACCAATTGTTTAATTGAAACTCCCTTGGAAATGTTTTAGTTATGCCTAATGAACACAGGAAAGTCTTGTGGTTTGTTGCTAGACCCTTGAATTTGGACCTCTTTCCTTAGATTTTATAAGTCTAAAGGAACCCCAAGTCATTTACAATGGAAATCCTCACCATTGATGGGTTATTGGTGAAATCTCCAGGTTCTTAGGGTTGGCTTCATTTGCACACAAAAATGTATTTAAATTTCTCCATTCTCTTTCCTCTTGGATTTCAGTTTTAAGCTTTATTCCTTCCTTTGCAGTAAAAGGCTTTTAATCTTGTAATATCATTTAGCAAAAAAAAAAAAAAACAAACAATTGGAGAAGTATTTATTCAGGACAGCAGATCTTTGTAGAGCTCTTGAGGGTGTATTTTGCCTACATACAAGTATTCCCTATATAATGAATAATTTATGGATGAAAATATATGTTAGCAAACTATTGCATGAAGTTAAAAAATGTGAGCTGGTCTGTACACTCAGATAACCAATCAAATCCAATGAAAATATCAAGTTATACAGCTGACATTGTATAGACAAAAAAGATCTAATTAGTAATTGGATTTTTGGCTTTTAAACAGATTCTTTTGTTATCTTCTAAAAGCAACCAAATTGAAAGTCTGCAATCTTTTCAAGACCTAATTTATGCTTCATCTCCAACATGTTACTAAGTATTCTGTAGGACTTCTTTCTGACTCACATATGCATGAATACACAGATACACAAATACACACATACTACCCAACTCTCTATTACACATTTTCCAACACATGGACTTAATTTTTTCTCTAATTATCTGATGGAATGTCCTGCCACATGTCTTGCTAATAAACACTTGGAAGACAGTAACTTACTATTTTTTCACACATTTGAATGTGATTATGTAGTATAGAGTTGCTGATGCTGACACTCCAATAATTTGGCCACCTGATGCAAAGAATTGACTCATTGAAAAAGACCCTGATTCTGGGAAATATTGACAGTGGGAGAAGAAGGGGGCGACAGAGGATGAGGTGGTTGGATGGCATCACCAACCCAATAGACATGAATTTGAGCAAACTCTGGGAGACAGTGTAGGTCAGGGAAACATGGCAGGCTGCAGTCCATGGAGTCACAAAGAGTTGGACACAACTTAGCTACTGAACACAATGCATAGAGTTGGGTACAATATAGGTACAAAACACAGCTGGCTACCTGAGTAAAATGGTAGATATTTTTAGATGTAGCAGATTCAAAGGTAGAAAAGTGCTAGTTTCTGCTTGCATTCTAAGCATGATCATCATCTTCTTTTCCAAAAATTCAGTGGGATTTCAGGGAAAGTATACTAAAGTAGTGTCACTGAGGGTGATTATCTTTTTTTGTGGGAATTAACCTCACAGGACATTTGTAAAATACTCGTCAGCACTGATTCTTCCCTTTCTCTCTCTGAGCCTTGGTGAAGTACCTCTTGAATGGAGTAATTGTTTTGTTTGTGCATTCACTCCTGCCAATGCAAGGAGGCTGCAGGTGATATGCCTAATTGCCTTTTTCACTACCAAACTGCTTCACACAATTTTCAATAGTTTTATCTTTAAAGGAAACACTTCACTCTGTTTCTCTAATGGAGAGTGAAGCCCATTGTCTAATTAAGAGATTTATCAATACAAGCAATGGGTTCCTGGTGTGTACTCTGGGGCAGGCAGAAATTCAGTCTAAGAATGCTTTCCTTTTCAGTCCTGAAGCATTAGGTAAAGTGTATGTGTGTGTGTGTATGTGTGTGTGGGGGTGTGTGTGTGTGTAATTCATACATTCATGTGAAAGAGACTTAAGTCCTGAGAAGTGATGGGCAATTCATGTGGAATAGGTCCTCTTAGAATCACAGCAGGATAGAACTTGTTTCTAAACATTTAGAAGAGGTGAAGAAGCCCTGGGCTCACAACCCCAGGGAGGCTGCTGCTGCCGCTGCTAAGTTGCTTCAGTCGTGTCTGACTGTGTGACCCCAAAGACGACAGCTCACCAGGCTCCCCCATCCCTGAGATTCTCCAGACAAGAACACTGGAGTGGGTTGCCATTTCCTTCTCCAATGCATGAAAGTGAAAACTGAAAGTGAAGTCACTTAGTCATGTCCCACTCTTCGCAACCCCATGGACTGCAGCCCACCAGGCTCCTCTGTCCATGGGGTTTTCCAGGCATGAGTACTAGAGTGGGGTGCCATTGCCTTCTCCACCAAGGAGGCTAGAACTACAAAAAAGTTGAGGCAGAAACTAGAGAATCCAAATGTGTTATTTTCTCTAGTGTCTGTTATATCTAACACAAAATATTTTACCTATCAAAATGAACTCACTAGGACTTTGTGAAAATGACTTATGCACCTCAGGACATATACTGTTCTTGTCCTTCTTATTTATCCCTTCTGTACTTTTCTTCAGCCATAGGTACCTTTTGCAATGACCCATCTCTCTGCAAAGCCGAACTAATATGCTAACTTTTCCTTGCCTTTGCTTGTACTACACTGCTGATTAAAAGCATTTGATCCTTCTCTTCTCAGTCTACTTCTATTCTTTTAATATCTTCCTTTAGTAATAATAATAAATATTAATACTACTAACAATAGCAATGATGATGACAATGGTGATAATGATGATGACTATTGGACTTCCTGGTGACTCAGATGGTAAAGAATCTACCTGCAATGCAGGAGACCTGGGTTTGATCCCTGGGTTGGGAAGATCCCCTGGAGGAGGACATGGCAACCCATTCAAGTATTCTTGCCTAAAGAATCACATGGACAGAGGAGCCTGGTGGGCTACAGTCCATGGGGTCACAAAGAGTTGGACATGACTTAGTGGCTAAGCACATGCACATATTCCTTTAGAATTAACCTGCAGATGTGTGTATAAGATTTAGCTCCACCCAGATCTTCCAAATGATAGTTCTGGAAGTGAAAAGCCGCTGACCTACACAATAAGCAGTCTACTAATTATTCAGTTCAGTCAGTTCAGTTGCTCAGTTGTGTCTAACTCTTTGCGACCCCATGGACTACAGCATGCTAGGCCTCCTTGTCCCTCACCAACTCCCAGAGTTTACTCAAACTCATGTCCATTGAGTCGGTGATGCCATCCAGCCATCTCATCCTCTGTTGTCCTCTCCTCCTACTGCCTTCAATCTTTCCCAGAATCAGGGTCTTTTCCAATGAGTCAGTTCTTCGCATCAGGTGGCCAAAGTATTGGAGTTTCAGCTTCAACATCAGTCCTTCCAATGGATATTCAGGACTGATTTCCTTTAGGATGGACTGGTTGGATCTCCTTGCAGTCCAAGGGACTCTCAAGAGTCTTCTCCAATACCACAGTTCAAAAGCATCAGTTCTTCGGTGCTCAGCTTTCTTTATAGTTCAACTCTCACATCCATACATGATTATTGGAAAAACCATTGCTTTGATGGACTTTTATTGGCAAAGTAATGTTTCTGCTTTTTATTATTATGAAGATTAATTGAGCAAAATGTGTGCAGAGTGCTTTATAAACCAAAAATGTAGTATATAAATATTAGAATGTCACTGTTATTTTTGTAATTGTTACTATTATTATTGCTTGTCAGTGACGTAAATTTCATTTCTTTTCACTCCAACATAAATGTTGGTTGAAAAGGCTGTTTTTACTAATACACATCTGCAATAAAATGTTCTCAATTAAATTGTTGGACTATTCTTTTGGCAGTTTTAGCAAGGATACAGTAAAGAAAAAATGCATATGCTATCAACCTATTGCTACATTTTACAATACAAAAAATATACATGGATATTTTCAGTATAATATATACTAATCTCCAATAATTTTAAATTGTTATACTCCCCACTGATTTAATTATTTTAAAGTAAAATTGAAATAATAAAAATATAAGATAAATGAATAATAAAGAATAATTATATATATATGTATATGCCTGTTTTATGAAATAGTCATAGAAACTCATTTAATGCAAAAAAGCAGCAAACCTGCCACCCACAGTGCATTAGAACTTTTGAGTTCAGCTAAATGAATACATGAATTTGACCGAAAGTCATATTTGCTATTTAACTTGGGGAAGAAATGAACAGGTTGCTCTCACAACTTCCATACATCCTTATGTGTCTTAGCACTGAGATAATTATTCAAAAATATACATTTTATGGTTGAATTCAAGGTTATTTCTGAATTTGACATTTATGTGTTTAATTATGCATCATTACCCTAAGAAAATAAAAATAAATAAATAAAATTAAAAAGTCTTTCTACTTGATTCAAGCAAAGAATAATGCTAATCTAGATGTAGAAAAAAAACACTTGTTTTAGCTTATTTTTAACCCTATAAATTTCTTCTTTTAGAAAATCTGCCACAATGCTAAAACTTAACTTTGATCCCTTTTCTGTCTTCTTTATCTTTCATCAGTCTCAGCTAAGTGTTCAGTTCAGTTCAGTTCTGTTGCTCAGTCATGTCCAACTCTGCCATTCCTTGGACTGCAGCACGCCAGGCTTCCCTGTCCATCACCAACTCCTGGAGCTTGCTCAAACTCATGTCTCCATCAAGTCAGTGATGCCATCCAACTATCTCATCTGTCATCCTCTTCTCCTCCTGCCTTCAATCTTTCCCAGCATCAGGGTCTTTTCTAATGAGTTGGCTCTTTGCATTAAGTGGCAAAAGTATTGAGGCTTCGGCTTCAGCATCAATCCTTCCAGTGAATATTCAGGATTGATTTCCTTAGGAATGGACTGGTTTGATCTCCTTGTAGTCTAAGGGACTCTCAAGAGTCTTCTCCAACACCACAGTTCAAAAGCATCGATTCTTCGGCACTCAGCTTTCTTTATGTTACCTGCAAACAACTGTGGATCAGTTTTATATCATTTAAAATAAGTATTTAAAGGCATTTAGACGTATACAATAAGAAAAAAATCCACATTTGGATTGTGGCCAGGGAGCTAAAACTGTCTCATTTTCCATGTCAGTTTCAGTCAGCTTTGTAGTGGCAGCTACAAAATATGGCTGAAAGGAATTGTAACTATTCAGCAGTGACCACCAAGAACATGGAAGAGAGGGTAAAAGTATACATTCCAGATATTCTCCATCTCAGGATTAGGACAAAATATCTTCAGGAACAGGAAAAACACAGGTTTTGGAGTCGGATACCTTGGTTCAATACTTAGTCAAATTACCTGAACCTTTAGTCTCAGTTTCCACTTATGTAAATGAGGATACAGTGTCTCTCTCTGAGTGTTTTATTGGGTATTAAATGAGAAAACAGAGAGAGAGTAACTCACAATGTACCTGAACTCTAACCCAGTGCCTCTAAGAAAGACAGCTATTAGATAAGGGTTAATAAATACCCCCATTAAACACATTTACCACCTCATCATTAGGTTATCACATATTTACAGACAATCACCTGGTAAATTCTTTAAATAGATGTATTTTATTGAGGGAAGCAGAGATAGTTCTTAGTGTGTTTGAATGGGGAAGAATGGGACAAAGTATTATACCAGTGAGCAGCTAAGTAACTTGAAAGCACTGTTTGTTTGAAAGGCAAAGGAAGAGATAGTGCTTTAGCAATAGGCTGTGAAACAGAGTAAGAACTACGTAAGGATTACTAACCAGATTTTAAAAAATAGGAGCCTCAGCCAGTACACTATGTAAGTAATAACTCTAACTGCAGAAATGCTAGTTTGTGTGTGCATCTCTCTTTTTGATATCTTCTGTTTCACTTTTAGTACTAAGACTCCTCACCACTTTGAAGCAAAAAGCACATAGCAACATTTTTATGACTGTAAAATATGTTTTTTCTCATTGTTTGAAAAAACTATTATGGGAAATGAAAAAGAAAACCCTACAAGATCTGAAACCTCCAAACTTCCTTTAAGCAACTGTTTCTCTGTAATCAACAAACTGGACACTAGTAGGCTGTTTTGTTATAGCATATCTTTTGACTTAACACTAACTCTTTTCTTCACTAGTTAGTTGTGAACTGGTGGACATGCGTATCTTCTGTCATAACTTTAAACTTCTTGAGGAAAGATATTATGCTTTATTTATTTTTTTGCCTCCAAGCACTTTGTACATAGTAGGTACTCAATATATTGGTTTGCCACAAAAGTTTGTTCAAGTTTTTCTGTAGTGTCATCTGGAATTTGGGGGCCAACCCAATATTTTGTTAAATTCTGTCATGCATGTTTCTTGCTTTTGAGAGAGATTAAATATTAAGTTAAATAATTTTTAAATTAAAAATTGACTAATTTAACTACAGAGGTCTTAATAACAATACGATCTCACATCATTACCGAACCAGGGCTGGTGATCTGATACATTTTGTAGGACATTTTCCAAACTAAAAATCCTTGTTGGTGGTCAATATGTCAGTTCCTCTCAAGCTACTTGGCATCTCTAGCCATTTGGTCTACTGTTCCTTGCCTAAACTTCTTCATGTCAGTTAACCTTCATAGGACTGGAATAACAAGCTTGGTCTAAATAACAAAAAAATCATTGTAGTGTGCAAATTTTGTTATAGCTACCTAGTTGACTCGACTCTGTCTTCTTCAAATTTGATTTCTAAAGTCATTCAAAATCCATATCTTGACTTAAGTAAGTAGAATCTAGTAAGTGAAGTAAATTTATATTCCTGATCCCTGGGTAAATTATATTCCCAGAAACTTTCTGACATTTGAGCTTTACTTTATGGGTCCTTGGTCTTCCCAGGTAGCTCTAGAGGTAAAACAAAACAAAACCTGCCTGCCGATGGAGGAGACATACGAGAAAGGGATTCAATTCCTGGATTGGGGACATTCCCTGGAGGAGGGCATCGCAACCCACTCCAGTATTCTTGCCTGGAGAATCCCATGGACAGAGGAGCCTGGTGGGCTACAGTCCACAGGGTCGCAAAGAGTCAGGCGTGACTAAAACGACTTATCATGCATGCATTATGGGTCCTTATGAACTCTCAAGGCTACTTTAGCATTAGCTAATTGGTCTGTATGCTACATGTTTATTAGATGCCCATGACACTTTTTGAAGTGGCAACCTACCATCTCTTTTCTTCTTTTAAAACTAACAGTGCTCTGCATTTTTGATTAATATATTTGCAGTCATCTCATGTTTCTCTGCTCTCCTAACCTGGATATTAGCCAAGTTCAAACTGAGCCTTTCTTGGCTTTGGGAAAATATAAAGCAAGCCTATGCATTCATTAAGGCTGAGCAGTCTTTCCTGAGGGACTCCTAGAATTGCACCATGTAGAGTTAAGTGTGTCTGACCTGAATAGATATAAATGTCAAGTCCACTTCACGTTCACCTCAAGTCAAAAGAGTAATAAAAGGTGAGCCCATTTATAGATTTCTTTAAAAAAAAGGAATTTCTACTGTGTGTAGCTATTATCCACATGTATAGTGTATCCTTTATCTGATCGAAGTAACATCCCAATTTCAATGTCAGAGAGAAATCCTCCAACTTTAAATATTATCTTTCTCTGAATCTTAGAAGTTCCTAGTGATGAGTCAGTACTCAATCAATGTTGGTCTTCTGTGAGGGATAGAGTCATGAAACCAAATTTTTTGGTATAAAATTATTTTTTTAATTTACATAGCAATAATAAAAACAAAACATTTTCAGGGGTAGATATTTGCAAGGGTAGATCTTGGTATACTCTGAGCATATATTATTTAATGATCCATTCCTGGATTCTGAATATATTGTATACTCTGGAGATAGATATTTTCAATTATTGTATATATGTTTATTTTTTAATTTTTTTTAATTTTCTTTACTTTATTGTGTTTGTTTTGCCATACATTGACATGAATCCGCCATGGGCATACATATGCTCCCCCTCCAGAACCCCCTTCCCTCCACCCTCCTGATTCCCTCTCCCTGGGTCATCCCGGTGCACCAGCCCCGAGCATCAAACCTGGGCTGGTGATTGATTTCACATATGATAATTAACATGTTTCAGTGCCATTCTCCCATATCATCCCACCCTTGCCCTCTTCCACAGAGTCCACGAGTCTGTTCTATACATCTGTGTTTCTTTTGCTGTTTCGCATGCAGGGTTCTCATTACCATCTTTCTAAATTCCATATGTATGCGTTAGTATACTGTATTGTTTTTCCTTCTGGCTTACTTCACTCTGGATAATAGGCTCCAGTTCCGTCCACCTGATTAGAACTGATTCAAATGAATTTTTTTTAATGCACAGCTTTCTTATCCATTCGTCAGTTGATGGGCATCTAGGTTGCTTCCATGTCCTGGCTATTGTAAACAATGCGGCGATGAACACTGGGGTACACGTGTCTCTTTCAATTCTGGTTTCCTCGGTGTGTATGCCCAGCAGTGGGATTGCTGGGTCATATGGCAGTTCTATTTTCAGTTATTGTATATATGTTTATTTTTAATTTTGGTTGAAATTTCCAGGACAGAACACTACTATATCCAGGAACTATATTGTGCAATAAGCCATACTCTAAGATAAACTATATTTCTAAAGCATGCAAAATTCACCCCAACCCAAATTACTATACTATATTGCTATAGAAGGAAAAACAGACATAAAATTGGCATTACAGTACCATAGTAGCAATATATTTACTACAGTCCAGCATCTCATGTAGGTAAAATATATTAACAAATCACTTTTCATTGTAATGACTTGACTAGGTAGGTTTAGCAGTAGAATCGTCACTCTTGCCAATCCGTTCTAGTCTGTTTATAATAAAGTACCTAGTGTGGGAGCTTAAAGTAAAAAGAGTAAATGAAAATTTGCTTGCCCATATTATTATGATTGAAAAGTCACATTTGCCCAGTTCAGGTTTATTTTTAAATTGTCAGTGAAATTATCTTGTTTTAAAATTTTGTATTTCTAAAGCATAAATTATTAATATTTTACTCTAAAGTATTTTAAAGCTAGTCTATCAATATATAATCTGACTTAAAATTATGATAGCTTCAAAAATCTGATATAACTTTCATCAGTTGGAAAGTGCTCAGAAAAATAACATGAATATACTGCCTCCTTAGTCCCATTAAAAATGTGTAGCTAAATTTATACTACAGAAAACTCATATTTATTTTTTAGGAAGTGAAAGTGATTGTAAAAAAACAAACATCCTAATTTTAATGTTTTCATTTTAGTTCACTCTATAGTGTTGAGTTTAATTCTTTCTTCCTGGACTCTCCCAAACATCACTATCAGTTTCCATTATATCCAAACTCCAACCTTCACAGGTTCTGAAACAATCTGACCCTAGGGTAGGGAAAAAAATAAAGAGAACAATAATTCCTAGATCATCAGCTTCCCTATCACTGAGCCAACTTACTGCTTGTCCAATTTTGAACTGATGCTCTGTTCCCCAAATTTGGTTGTTGTATTCTTTCTTGTGATCAAACAATCACCTTCTTCTTTAGCTCCCTTAATTGGATATCTGTTTTGTTCCCCATGCCTGAGTGCTAATCTTGTTACCCATATTCTCCAGCAATTTGTGTTCTATCTTGCTTGGTCCTTCAAATTTTCCATACAATTTTACCTCTATGCTGTGATCTTAGCATTTGTGTGACCACTGCCTATTGTCAGAATTCTAGGACAAGAACCTGCGTACCTGAAAAATGTTTAAAACTTGACTCCTTGGAAAAATGTCCTAATTTGTTGTTTGTTTCTCCCTTAGATCTTTCCAATATAAATTTCCTATTTTTCTGCTTGTTTACACTTCCTTAATCTGTTGTTCCACATTACCTTCTACCTTTCTAGGCTGTAATACTTACTCATTCAGTTTCTGGATCATCCCCCCATAAATGTGGCTTTGAATCTCCATTGAATGTAGTAATACCTGATACATTTAACATGATCTAATAACTCATAAGTATAAAATATTTCCAATTAAAATACCCTTTAAACAAATAGTTTGTGCTGATCTTTTTAACCTTGTTTGTTAGAGCATTTAGTTATAATTTATTAGCAGTTTATTACAATGCAGGCTTTATAATTTTGTCCCACCAAAGAAAAAAGCCTCTTTTAAAATAAATTTTGGTCACTACATCAAATGCATGCTTTTTCATAATTTCTTTGTACCTCAGCTGGAATGGTGCAATGCCAAACGATTTCCTCATCTATAAATGGTATTACTGTGATTTTAAAATGAGAAAATACATGCAATGTACATAGAACCTGGCATATAATAAAACTCTAATACTCTGGCCACCTGATGGAAAGAGCTGACTAACTGGAAAGCATCCTGATGCTGGGAAAGATTGAAGGCAAAAAGAAAAGAGGGTGGCAGAGGATGAGATGCTTAGATAGGATAACTGACTCAATGGACATGAGTTTGAGTTAACTCCAGGAGATGGTGAAGAACAGGGAAGCCTGGTGTGTTGCAGTCCATGGGGTGGCAAAGAGTCAGATGTGACTTAGTGACTGAACAACAACAAAACAACAAACACTCAAAATATTAGCTAATAGTAACACTATTAAAAATACATGAATGATGAATTGTGATATCTATTTTCTCTTATTATGTTTATATCTTACTGAATTATTAATCACAATATTAGACATGCATTTTGACTTGGATTTAATACTTTGAATTTAATCACTCTGTTAATAGCTAACTTATTTAGGTACAGTCAGTGATAAGTGATAAGTAAACTCCCAGAAGTTAATCTAGAAAAACATTGGGGTTTACAAAAATAACTGTCCTCTTGGCAAAAAGAGGGTTGTGGTAGAAGATCTGTCATTGCTTTTTTTTAGCAATAATAGAAGAATTTTTATCTCTTGGAGAGTTGTCAGTTATCTCATGCTTCTTAACATGATAACAAATGTTTCAGGATGAATGTTAGCTGAGCTAAGTATTACATTTTGTACTATCCCCTTCAAGTTGGCAGCTTTGTTATTCATATCCTCTTTGGCTTATAAATACAAACTTCATTTGTGTGTGTGTGTGTGTGTGTGTGTTACATGGTTACCCAAATAAAGTGCCAGATGTACATGTCAGTCAGTCTTGTGAGATCAACAAAATGTACTTTAGTTGTAATAGCGGAAGAATAAGTGGGACTATTAGTTGTGACATTTTGGTGTGCTATATGTACATAATGTTTCATGAAAAAGATCAAAAGGAAAAAAAACAATAACACAAATCCTTAAGTTTATCAATCATAAAAATCAAACAGAAGTTGTACATGGAAAATTTTTTTATAGTCCTGAATCTTCAAATCTTGTCCTATTAATTAAAATCAAATATTACTGCCTAAATATGCCACTTTCTATGTCTTTTATATTTAATCAACTTCAAAGAAATAGTTTAAGTTTTAATTGATTTAAAATTATTCTCTATTTAATTTGTCAGTGCCATTCATGTAGAAGTCAAAATTTATGAAGTTAAATTTTAACTTAAAGAAGTTAAATTCATGTAAAAGTTAGAACTTTTACCAAATTATCAAAAAAATATTATTGACTTAAAGGGAAAAATCATGGTTAATTAAATGAGCATAGTCTTTCTTAAATGAGGTAAAAAAAAACTGCTAAACAAGTTTATTAATTGAATAATCTTAAAAGGTATTTATAATGCACATGTTTTCAAATAGAGGTGATAAAACATGCAAATTGCCTACAATATGACAATATTAGGGTTTCACTGATGACTCATATGCTAAAGAATTTGCCTGCAATGGAAGAGACCTGGGTTCGATCCCTGGGTCAGGAAGATTCCCTGGAGGAGGGCATGGCAACCCACTCCAGTATTCTTGTGTGGAGAATTCCATGGACAGAGGAGCCTGGTGGGCTACAGTCCATGGGGTCACAAAGAGTTGGACATGACTGAGAGACTAATATACACACATGACAATATTACTATGTATGAATGTCTATGTGTGTAAATATAAATACAAGTTACTTGTGTCACTATTACAAATGCAACAAGTTTTTCTCATAACTAATTAATATTTAGGTGATCCTCCTATGATTCACAGAGAGGTTTCAAGTTTGAAAACAAGCATGACTTCTTACTTTTTTAAGAAGCTATTTTTAATTAAGGTAACATTGGTTTATAAGATTATGTATGTTTCATGTGTACAGCATTACAATTTGAATTCTATATAGACTACACCACCATGTTTATTTTCCATCTATTACCATAAAATTGACCCCTTTTACCTATTTGCCTTCCCCAACACCCTGCCCAACCACCAATATGTTCTTCATGTCTGTGTTTTTGTTTTATTTGTTTATTTTGAGTTTTTAAAAAGTATTCCACATGAATGAAATCATATGGTATTTGCTTTTTTCTGACATATTTCACTTAGCATAATATCCTCAAGTGCCATCAATGTTCTTGCAAATGGCGAGATTTCATTATTTTGTGGCTGAGTACTGTTCTATAGCGTATATATACACACACCATCTTTTTTATCCATTCATTCATCAATAAACACTTAGATTGTTTCCATATCTTGAGTATTGTAAATAATGTTGTAAAGAGCATAGGGTACGTATATAATTTAGAGTTATCATTTTCATATTCTTTGGATAACTATGCAGAAGTTAAATAATGGGATCATGTGGTAGTTCTATTCTTAATTTTTTGAGAACTCTCCATACTGTTTTCTACTGTGACTGTATCAATTTACATTCCCATTAAAGGTGTATATGAGTTCATTTTTCTCCACATTCTCACCATGACTTATTGCTTTGTGTCTTTTTGATATCCATTTTAAAGGGGGTTGTTGATATCTCATTTTGGTCTTAATTTATATTTCCTAATAATTATCAATATTGAGCATTTTTAATGTGCCTATTGGCCTTCTGTATATGTTCTTTCAAAAGACCCCAAACAGGGTTCTCTGTCCATTTTTTAAATCTAATTGTGTTTTTGTTTTTGTTGAGTTGCATGAGTTCCTTATGTATGTGTGTCAGTCACTCAGTCATGTATGACTCTTTGAAACACCATGGACTATAGCCCACCCGACTCATCACTCCATGGAATTCTCCAGGCAAGAATACTGGAGTGAGTAGCCATTTCCTTCTCTAGGGGATCTTCCCGACCAAGGGATTGAATCACATCTCCTGCAATGCTGGTTGATTCTTACCATCTGAGCCACCAGAGAAGCCCTGAGTTCTTTATATATGTTGTGTATTAACCCGTTATTGGATATATGATTTGCTAATATATTTTCCCACTGAGTACATTTTCTTTTCATTTTGTTGATGGTTTCAATTGCTGTGTAAAAGCTTTGTAGTATGATATAGTCCTATTTGTTTATTTTTGGTTTTGTTTCCTTTGCCTTAGGATACATATCAAAAAGATATTACTAAGCCAAATGTCAAAGTGTGTATATTGATGTTTTCTTCTAGGATTTCTACAGTATCAGGTCTTTTGTGGTTCTATAAAAATTTTAGAATTTTTTGTTCTATTTTTGTGGAAAATGTTTTTGGGATTTTTGATGGAGATTGTACTGAATTTATAGATTGCTTTAGGAAATATGGGCATTTAAACAATGTTAATTCTTCCAGTCCATTAGTGTGGAATATCTTTCCATTTCTTTGTGTTGTCTTCAATTCTTTAACCAGTGTTTTATGGTTTTCAGTATAGAAGCCTTTAACTCTTTATTCTGAGGCATTTTATATTTTAGTTGCAGTTGTAAATTGGATTCTTCTCTTAATTCCTTTCTGTTATTTGTTTTTATTATACAGAAATTACAAAAAATTTGTGTATTTCTTCCCTTGCAACTTTACTGTATTCATTTTTTATTTCCAGTACTGTCACAGTGGAGTCTTTATGGTGATTCATATA